>BQNB010174824.1:0-13223 GCA_026074375.1 Tanacetum coccineum
GCTGTTCACAGCTTATTTAGTTGCCCTTTTTGCCTGCATTTTACTTATTTGTGCTTATTAGGGTAAGTTTTAGCTTATTCGAGCTTATTTCACAGCTTATTGAGGGTTTAAAGCCCAAAGCCACAACCAGCAGTACTAACTCTTAAGTTAGTACTGCTGAGGGTTTAAGCTAATTTTTGGCTTATTGGGCTTATTCATTTGCTTATTTTTCTTGTTCCTAAGGTTTGTGTGATAAGTTATGTTTGCTTATTAGTCCTTTACTTGTGCCTATTCTAGCTTAAAACTCAAAAAGGAAAAGCATTTTTGCCCTTAAGCTTAATTAAGCTACTGTCTGTTTTAAAAAGCTCTTTTTCAGCTTATTTATAAGCTTTCACAAATACTCATAGTTATGAAAAATGTTAAGTTTGTTTAAAAAGTTTTTTTATAAAAAAAAAAAGGAGACAAGGGGAAACCCGGGTGAGCAAGACTCGAACCCGGGTCTCAACCCTCGTACACCCCTCTTTTATAACACAAGTCTTACCGCTGCGCCCTTGGGACTTCTACGTTAGAGTCCCAAGTGGTTTAGTATTTAAGGGAGTTTTCACCCTTTTAAGCTATAAGCTGTTTCCAGCTTATTTCGGCTTATTTATAAGCCGAATTTTGGGTTTCTTATTTTTCTTAGGTAGTATTTAGGATCTAGTATTTTAGGTAAATTTTTCAGAATTTTTAAAAATAGTGTAGTATTTTTTATAATTTAATTTCGTTATAAGTTTTAAAAATTCATAAAAAATATAAAAATTATCAAAAAAAAAATATTTTTCTTTTTAGAAAATTTTCTTTAGTCATATATTACGTAGGAAAAATATAAAAACTTTCGTAGGGTTAATTTTTCAAACTTTTGATTTTTAAAGAACGGGTCTCGGGTACGGATTTTGTCTTGACTCGTTTTTGGGTCAAACTACCTCCGTTTTCAGTCTAGTCTTTTTCATTCTTCATTATTAGTCCCCTAGAGTAGTTTAGAAGTAAAAATTTATTTGTAAGGTTAATTTTGAAGATTTTAGGTTTTGGACCCCTTGTTCGGGATTCGTGCTCTCGTTTTTCAGCTTAATTTCATAATTTTTAGGTTTTTCTTAATCGTTTTTGTTTGTTATTGTTTAACTTAGCTTTCCACACTCTCAAATCATTTCTCTCATTCAAACTCCAATCTTCCGACTGTATCGATTCTCCAGTCCAGCCTCGTTGGGGATAAACGACCCGGGAACATTCTATACTACTTCTCGGTTTCATTGATTGTGTTTTTAGACTATACTTACTATATATTTTATATTTTATTATATATTATATATATAAAAGGTGTGGTTCAAAAATTATTAATCAATTTTTGAGTTACCGAGAAGCTTGTCGATTATTAGGTTTAAGTTGTCTTTATCGTTGTCTGTTATTAAAATAAACTGTGAATCTACTTTTGATAAACCAAAAAGAACAAAAAAAATTTAGTGTAAATTTTCTTTTCTTAGTGTATGCACACTCGTTCCCAAACGATATCCCTTGGCCACCAACCGAGCCTTGTTTTTCAGAACATCACCGTACTTATGAAGTTTAACTTTGTAGATCTACTTGAGAGCAATAATCATGACACAGTCTGGTTGAGGTACTAATTCTCATACTTGAAGTCGATCAAATTTGTGAATCTCATCTTGCATGGCTTGAAACCAGCAATCTTTAGTTATTCCCGATTTGAAGTTCTTTGGTTCGACTTTTGACAAGACAGAGTTATACAAGCACCACAAGGCACCAGTTACTAGTTGTTTTCTGGTGGATACCGGTTAAGAGGGATTGCCAATAATATTATCTAGCGGGTGATCTTTGCTTCATTTCCCGAGATGATGAAGTGTTTGAGAGACATAAGGAGATTCGGTTAAACTAAGATCCCCGAATGATTATGCTTCAGACCTAGGTTCTGGAGCAAACATGTTTATGAAGTGATCATTGTCAATAGGAGCAAAAGGATTATCTTCCATGAGAGTAGATTCAGCTGCAACGCCTTGATGTAAACTTGCAGATTATAATGCTGAAGATGATGGTGAATGACCTAGAGAAGGTGCATCTTGATCAATGGTAGTAGATGAAGGTGTACCGGTTGAGTTGACTGGAACTTGAACTACTGGAGCAGGAGAAACCGGTCTTTTAACACGAGGAGGTTCTAGGTATTCATCAAACATTGGTTGGAATAAAATCTCCAGATCTTTATTTGTGGGGGGTACATAAGGAGCTGCAGGAACCGGATTTGGTACAAGCCCTGAACTTATCTGTCTAAGCGTCAGAAAAGTAGGAGTGGGTCTTGTACTGAGTTTCACATAGCCATAGCTTCAGTCAGCTCATTAGAATTGCAAGTGAATATTTCCATAAATGTTCGGAGTTTCTTTTGTTGTAGATTCTATACCCTTTCCTGCTAGGAGCATAATCAACTAATATTCCAATATCAGCTGTTAGTTGTAATTTTCCAAGATCTTCGCTGTCATTTATAGGGTAACAAAGAGCACCAAAGACTCTAAAAACGGTAAGATCAGGCTTCTTGTCATGCACCAGCTCATAATGGGGTTATGCATTGACGTGTTGAATAAGGGATCGTGTTTTATTAGGGTGTAACACGCATTAGCTCACGAGCTTCTTTCCCATAAAAGAAACATCAGGTCCTTAAGAAAATATCAACATTGTCCTAGCACCTCAACAAGAGTACGGTTCCTTCTTTCGACCAACGTCCGGTTTCGGGAACTGTGGAGTCATCATCGGAATGGTCTTTTTGTGAAGACGATATGTCGACACGGATCCTCATAATCAGTCAAATCTTTATTGACAAATTCTATGTCATTATCGGTGCGGATGTTTCTAACAGTTTTGTTGAGACCGACTTGTATTTGCTTTAGAAATTTGATGACAACCTATGAGGTCTCATTTTCGATCTCAAAAACTTAACCCAAGTAAACCTCAAATAATCATCAACGATGACTAAGATGTATTTCTTCCCATTAATTGTTTGAACTCACATCGGTCTACATAAATCCATATGAAGGGTATTAAGAACTTCCAAGTTGGGTGTTTTTCATTTTGGTTTTGTGGTATGTTTTTTTGCTCTTACCTATTGACACGTCAGAGCAGAGATAATCTTTCTCAACTACAATCTAAGGTAAGCCTCAAACTAACTCTTTTCTTACAAGGTCATTGATGGTATTGAATTTCAAGTGGTTTAAAAAAAACGCTATGCACATACCATGATTTTTTCTTGAGGCTTTTGGACAACAAGCAAATCAGAGATGAAATCTTCATCAATTAAACAACTGAGATAGTGTACAATATTAGAACCACGAGAACCTTTAAGTTAATTTCAATAAAACACCATCCGTATCTCGAACATAGCAATAATGCTTCCTGAAGGCAACTTCTAGATCAAGTCACAAAAAGGTCTGAACATAAAACAGTTGTGTCCCCAGTCCATCCCACATAGTATATGCCTTAGAGATTACACTTTCACCAATAATGTAGTCTCCATAACCCATGATAGCACCAAAGTGGTCATTCCCGAATCTAACCGTCCCGATGAACTTTTTTATGAAATTCCTGAGCCGCGAGTGATCCCCTGTCATATGTTTTGAACAGCCTGAGTCCAAATACCAAAGGACGATCTATACCACCTGCATTTGAAAATAGACGAAGATGGAGAGTTTGGAAAGTTGGATCCCCAATTGTGGATGGGCTCCCTCGGTAAGCATAAGCAATTCGCTGATACTTTTGTTAGGTTTAGAGATCCTAGTATAAAGGGCACTGTACATGCTGATCTTGCCTTCCGGGAAATCCACGATTCTATCTCCTCGATCGGGCAGCTCCGAATGTAGGTCCTCCGATATACCGTACTCAGAGGTAAACTCTAGCAGATACTCCTGGGTGATGGTCGATACGGCGGTTTCGAGTTGTACGGTATCCCTACCCATTTTTTAAAAATAAGTTTACAAAGAGGTGCGGTGTACTAACCTGGTGTGCTGAAATTCCGTGGGAAAATAAAATGTGTGCGGCTGTGTGTGTGCAATGGTAATTTGATTTTAATGACTGTGTGATCATGAACAGTCCCTGCTAGTCCTATATATATACTATGTCCTTGATAATTGTGCCTCGTTGGATGTTTGCCACGTGTCCTCCACTTACTTTTCGGACGGTTGGATATCGCGGGGAAGGTGAAACGGTTTAGGGCCCACTTGTCCCATTACTTAGCCGTTTTCACCGTTTCTCGGTTCATGGGCCCACACAATGCTTTGGCGGTTCTTGGTATTTATGATGGTGCAGATATTTGTAGTCTAGTTAACGTGCCCGCGGTTCTGGCCACGGCCACGTCTCCTAAACTGGGGGGACGTGATGACGTATAGTATGGACCGGCCCGGCCCACTAATACTTTTGTGGCCTTTGTAGCTATTAATGGGCTTTCGGCCCATGTATAGCGGTCGTGGATCGCGATCACGGGCACAGTGCTTCATGGATCCATATGTCGCGGTTATTATCCGTAGTCGCGGTACTTTTGTGAGTTATCTTTCAAAGTAGGTAAACTAATCAAACAAAAGATATACTTTACTTATTTGAACCAGTAAGGATAATAATAAATCCCGACAATCCCGGCCGCATCTTGGGCCGAAAGTTACGGAAACCCTAAGGGGTGTTCAGCCTATAAGAGGAGCATAATGATGGTCAATACAGGTATCTCAAAAACCCTAACCATATACAATTACTCTCTAAACCGTATACTTACTCTCACGCCGGAGTCCAATCGTGGGATCCGCTCCCACGATAAGATTAACGGTGTTTGTTCCCTTGTGCAGGGTCCTTCAACGAATTCACTTGGTACAAGAATAAGGTGCTCCACATCCGAATAGCCGCCTATTCGGATCAAGCTAGACCCAACCAAACTTTTGTATCAACAAGTTGGCGCCATCCGTGGGACCCGATACTAGGAATTACTCTCGTTAGAATGAGCATGATGGCTAACGCAACTCCCATTGTGACCACCGTCACAAAAACTACAAATAAAGAAAAAGCGCCGGATGCCGCACCCAGAGTGAACATCCAGGACTTCTGCGAAGAGCACTACGAAGACATTCTGTCAATCATCATGGAAAAGGCACGACGTGACAAGCGAAAAGAAGTCCAAACCAGACTAAATTTTGGAGAAAATTCCAAGAGAACCCGAAGAGAAAGGGAGAACTCCTTAAACTCAAGGGCAGAAAATTCGCCCGCGAGATTCCACCCTGAGAGGTCTAGGACACGGGGTCGTGAAAGACGCGATGAGGGAAACCTGTTTAGCCGCCTGAGCCATCGGAGGAAGAGCGTTCATGAGCGACTTAGTGATACATACTCGGTGCTAGGCCGGACAGATTCGAGAGAACCCTCTCACAGCAGAGGTCATTCCCACAGAGGTCATTCCTACATTAGGGAACGTTCCCAAATGGAAGATCGTTCCCGCGGCACGGAAGAATCATATGACGATACGTACTCTCAGGGAACTACAACTAAGTACATAAATCGATCCGCAATGTAAAAAAGTAGAGGGAAAGTGAATCCCCATCATCTCGCGGATCGAAAAACAGTACCAGTAACGAAGGGCACTGGAAGTCAAAGACAAAAAGGCGTAAGTTGGCAGATGAAGATAACCTGGCCGAACCCTGGACTTGCGAGGATGTGGACCCGTTCACGCCTCGAATCCGTAACTTTAAAAGTTCACGAAAGACACGCATGCCTAACAATGTGAAAACTTATGATGGAACAGGAGACCCAGAATACCACAAAAAAATCTTCCAAGCTGCGGCACAGGTAGAGCGTTGGGCAATGCCTACATGGTGTCATATGTTCAACTCTACCTTGATTGGAGCCGCGAGGGTATGGTCCAATGAATTACCTCCAGAAAGTATAGATGGGTACAAGGGTCTTAAAGCGGCCTTCCTAGCATACTTCATGCAGCAGAAGAAGTATGTGAAAGATCCAGTGGAAATTCACAACATCAAGCAGAGGGACGGGGAGACCATTAAGGATTTCATGGAGCATTTCAAAGTTGAAACCGGTCGCATAAAGGGAGCCCCTGAGTGCATGCGAATCTCCGGGTTCATGCATGAGGTAAACAACCCCGAACTAACAAAACGTCTCAATGAACATGTCCCAAAGACCATGGAAAAAATGATGACAATTACCACTGCCTTCATACGAGGAGAAGCCGCTGCTGCTTCTAAAAATAAAGGTCACTTATCATGGAAATCACAAGACCATTCCAAGCGGAAGGCCACTGAGCAAAAATCTGACTTCCGAAGTCAGCCAAGGGAAGGACGGGGGTCTAGTAGGTTTACTCCCCTTATCAAAACGCCCAAGGAAATCCTCGCGACCGAGGCAGGAAAGTTTAAACCGCCGCCACCTATGGTAACCCCGGTCGAAAAAAGAAGTAGCAATAAGTTTTGCGACTTCCACAACGATAAGGGGCATAGCACGGACGAGTGCATGCAGTTGAAAAAGCAGATCGAAGAATTGGTTCGAGCCGGCAAACTCTCGCATCTGATAAAAGAAATTAAGCAAGGTCGGGATCAAATAAAGAGCGGAAAGAAAACTAAAGACAAATCCTTAGCAATCTATATGATACGGCAATGGCAGAGAACGACGAAGCAAAAATTGACCCAAAGCTTCGCCTACGGCAGCGAAATTACGTTTCCGCCACTAGCCGATAGTGATGGGACAGAGGGTCCGCTCGTCATAGAAGCAGAAATCGGCGGACATATGATCCACCGCATATATATAGACGGAGGTTCCTCTACGGAAATACTTTATGAGCACTGCTTTAACCAACTCCGTCCAGAAATCAGAAGCCAGATGGTCCCGGCAAGGACATCGCTAACCGGTTTTAGTGGAGAAACTATATGGCCGCTGGGACAGCTTAGGCTTTTGGTGACAATTGGAGACGCGGACCATTGTACAAAAGCGTGGATGGATTTCATGATCGTCAGATCAATTTCGCCATACAACGGTATCATTGGGAGACCGGGCATAAGAGAAATCCAAGCAGTGCCATCCACAGCCCACGGAATGCTTAAGTTTCCTGCCGACGGGGGAATAGTGACTATCCGTAGCACTATCCTGATACCTGCCGAGTGCGCCACGGTGATTACGTCACCCAAAGAGGCAGGAACCAGTCATCAAAACCTTAAAGTAGCCATACATCCGAATTTCCTTGATCAAGAAGTGGTAATTGGGGGGACGTTGTCCTTAGCAGGACGTACGGAACTATGCACACTCTTGAAGAAAAACCTAGATATATTCACATAGCAGCAATCAGACATGACAGGAGTACCGCGATCAATAGCTGAACATCGACTCAATATCCGGGAAGGATACTCTCCTATCCGACAGAAGAAAAGGGGTCAGGCTCTGAAACGCGCGAAAACTATCCAAGCGGAAGTACAAAAACTCGTAGCGGCAGGAATCATGAGAGAAGTGTATTACCACGACTGGATGTCCAATCCAGTCATGGTGAAAAAGCATGACGGTAGCTGGCGAATGTGCGTAGATTTCACAAACTTAAACAAGGCATGTCCTCAGGATTGTTACCCTCTCCCAGAAATTGACTGGAAATCGAGTCTCTCTGCGGCTATCCTTTCAAGTGCTTCTTAGACGCTTACAAAGGATATTATCAGATACAGATGGCAGAGTCAGATGAAGAAAAAACGACTTTCCACACTAGCCAAGGAGTGTATTGTTACACAAAGATGCCTTTTGGTCTAAAGAACGCCGGCGCCACATACCAGCAGCTAGTAGACAGAGCTTTTGACAGTCAGGTTGGTCGAAACATAGAAGTGTATGTCGATGACTTGGTCATTAAAAGTCATACAGAGGCTGAAATGCTAAGAGACGTAGGCGAAACGTTTCATACGTTATGAAAAATAAACTTGAAGCTTAATCCCAAAAAATGTATGTTCGGAGCAGTGGAAGGGATGTTCTTGGGGTATACGATTACCCCAGAAGGGATAAAACCGTATCCTGACAAAACAGAAGTTGTACTACAACTTCCATCCACACGGACGATAAAAGAGGTCCAGAGCCTCAACGGGAAGTTGGCTAGTTTAAATAGATTCCTTTCTAAATCAGCAGAAAAGTCATTGCCGTTATTCAAAACCTTGAAGAGGTGTATCAAAAAAAGTAACTTCCGCTGGACCCCAAAAGCGGAACAAGCCTTCAAGCAACTAAAACAACATTTGTCAGAGCTGCCCCTGCTGGTAGCACCCAAACAAAAAGAGGAATTGATTGTATACCTGTCCGCTTCCTACAAAGCAGTTAGTGCAGTCTTGATGATTGAAAGGGGCACGGTTCAGAAGCCAGTCTACTTTATCAGCCGCGCATTGCAAGGCCTAGAGTTAAACTACACTCCAATGGAAAAGCTAGTCCTATTACTAGTTTTTTCCGCTAAGAGGCTGCGGAGATACTTTCAAGCGTATCCCATTGCAGTTATTACCGATTAACCAATTAAACAAATAATGTCACATCCCGACATGGCAGGGCGGTTACAAAAATGGAGTGTCATGCTTGGAGAACACCACATCACATAGCGTCCAAGAACGTCGGTAAAAGGGCAGATACTGGCGGACTTCCTCGTAGAGAAACCGGATGAAAATCCACCAAACACACCAGTTGTGGCGACCCCGCCGGAGCCCTAGATGTTGGGAATTAAAAGTCTTCTTAATACTGTTAAATATTAATGCTACTAGTCAATGATAAAAGAGAAGTTTCAACTAGAGACATTAATGTTGATTGAAGACATTAATGATGATTGAAGACTTTATGATTGAAGACTTTATGTTGATGAAAAGTTTAATTGAGGTGATTAATGTTGATTGAGGAGTTACAATTGATTATGGAAAGTATTGAATACATTTGATTAATGTTGACCACATAGTTAGAAACATATTAAATACTTAATTATGGTATTCAATATGGTTGACTAGATATGTTAGGAAAATATTATAAACTCTAATGGACTTCTTGGTGTATAAAAGAAGGTCCAGGGTATAGAGTTTGAAGAATGAATCAATAGTATCATATGTAATAGAAGAGATCGAAATAGTATTCTAATAGAAATCAATAGCAATATACGAAGTTAGTTTACAATTGTTCTTCTTAGTACTTGTGTTAAGATTCCGCATTAGCACATAGTATTCATAGTCATTGTCTCTCACATAGTTGATTTGGATTTATTCAAGTTAGATATCGTCTTACAAAAGGCTAATCAGATCCTATACTAAGGACCTACACTAGACACTATTCACGGATGGATCGTTATGTGTAGATGGATCAGGTGCAGGTCTAATACTGACAAGCCCAAAGGGGACGGAATTCACCTACGCTTTACGGTTTTAGTTTACCGCCTCTAATAATGAAGCAGAGTATGAGGCACTAATAGCTGGCCTCCGGATAGCGGCGCAGATGGGCGTGCAGAATGTACAAGTAAACGTGGACTCCAAGTTGGTAGCAAACTAAGTCCTGGGGACGTACGTCGCTAAAGAAGAGAATATGATCAAATACCTAGAGAAAGTCAAAGGCTTGGTCAGTAGCTTTGCTAATTTTTCTATAAGCCAAGTACCCTGCAGTAAGAACAAAAAAGCAGACGCCCTGAGCAAGATTGCGTTAACCAGTTTCGCGCATTTATCTAAACAAGCCTTGGTCGAGGTACTTCAAGAAAAATCAATACACGAAAAGGAGGTGACGACCGTGGTAGAAGAGGATGGACCGACATGGATGACCCCGATAATGGAGTACCTGAAAGATGGGACTCTTCCTGGTGACAGAAAGGAAGCAAGTAAACTTCGCATAAAAGCCAGACAATATGAATTAATGGAAGAGACTCTCTACAGGTGATCATTCTTAAAGCCGTGGTTAAGGTGCGTGGGACCACTCCAAGCGAGCTACGTGATCTGTGAAATTCATGAAGGGTCATGCAGTATGCATACAGGACCACGGTCTGTAGTAGCAAAGGCTATGCGACTAGGATATTATTGGCCGACCATGCACCGGGACATAAGAGATATGATACGCGTGTGCAACGATTGTCAAGTACATCGCCCTGTACCAAGAAATCCGCAACAACCGCTAACCCCAATCATGGCTCTGTGGCCGTTCTACAAACGGGGAATCGATATAGCCGGTCCTTTCTCGGAAGGACCGGGTAAGGTTAAGTTTTTGATAGTCGCCATAGATTATTTCACGAAATGGATAGAAGCGAAAGTCATGGCAACAATCACAGGAAATCAGGTAAAAAAGTTTGTATGGGACAACATTGTATGCTGCTTCGGTCTCCCAGGAGAAATAATATCGGAAAACGACAAATAATTTAGTGACAACCCATTTAAGGACTGGTGTGATAAATTAAACATCACGCAACGATTCGCCTCAGTAAAACACCCGCAGTCTAATAGACTTGTGGAAAGGGCAAACCGAAGTTTAGGGGAAGGGATCAAGGCACGTCTGGGCGAAGGAAACAAGAATTGGCTAAAAGAACTTCCTCATGTCCTTTGGGCTCACCGCACGATGATTAAGTCCAGCCATGGGGACACCCCCTTTTACCTGACCTACGGTACAGAAGCCGTCATGCCTGCTGAAATCAGAATGCCAACTTACCGCACCGCGACGATAAACACTGTACACAACGACGAGGAGCTGCAACTAAATTTGGATTTATTGGAAGAAAAGAGAGAGCGCGCAGCAATTTGCGAGGCCAAGTCCAAGATGAAGATGGCAAAGTATTACAATGCCAGGGTCCGTGGCGTTGCTTTTAGACCCGGAGACTTTGTTTATCGCAGCAATGACGTAAGTCATACCGCAGCCGGAGGAAAACTCGGACCAAAGTGGGAAGGACCTTATGAAGTCACAGAAGCGCTAGGTGACGGAGCATATAAGTTACGGACTATGGACGGCACGGATCTCCCGCGAACATGGAATATCGCTAACCTGAAGAAATGTTACCTCTAGGTCGCAGCATATGCATGGATAAACCTCGTTGTCATTAGGACCCCAAATAAAGTAATCCATGTATTATTTCTTCTTTTTTCAACTTTTTTGTCTTTAGGATATTAATAAAATTTCGCAGGGTCTAGCTAGCCCTGCAACCTTTTTTCATGAAAACTGTCATTCTTTTCTCCTTATTTATTATTATCTGTCATTCCACGAATGCACGCACAATATTATGATTATCTCCAGATGTTCATAGGCTAAGTACCCTACTAATTACTTGCCATATAAGTGGGTTGCAACCCCAACGGCCACGGATCCTGCATCCTTATTCTAACGTATACCTAAGACGTTAGGTACTGATATGTGTGAAAACACATATCCTTTTTATATCAAAAATGACCCTTAAAAGACCAAAACTGTGTATAAAATGATTGTATATTGCTTGTTTTGTCTTTCTTATTGTGTAGGTACGGATAAAGCAAAAATCACAAGAAAAAGGTCAAAACCGGACAAACACGGACACGCGGAACGGAAGAGCACGCAAGAAGCCGGGAGGAAGCTATCAAAGTCAAACCCTAGTCAAACTTGGTCAACTCTCAGTCAACCCAAGTCAAACACAAAAAGACAAATCCAAAGTTACCAAACCAGTCCCTTATTTATAAACCAATTCACAAAAATAATCCTTAAAAGTCCTAACGATCGTTAACTTTTATTTATAAAAGTTAACAATTGTTATCTTTTTATAACAAATCCAAAACTATAACCTGGCCCAAATCTCTAACACCCGACCCAAACCCAAGTCAACCCTGGGTCAAAATATTCAAACGCACCCTCTATAAGTAAAAAAAGGGGCGGGAGAAATAGTTTTACTGTTCACCTGTCTCCTTCATTTAACCTCAAGGTCAAATCAAAGGGAAAGTTTAAATTGAGGGCTAGAAAGGGTAATTCAGGTGTCAAAGTACAACATGGCAGGTTTAAAATGTCACTTAAGCCTCTCATTGGCCAATACACAAGAAGGAATGCCATGATGGATTGAAGAAAGCACAAGGAAAGGGGTATTTTGCACTCAGTCTACACTCAGAAGTAATACAAGGTTATCACATCACGGATTACCACGTTGGCAATCCGTGTGAGACAATCTAATCCAACGGTGTGCGAGATGGATCCAATGATTGAGAAATGATCAAGGGCCAATGATGAGAGGAGCGTGTAACAACCAAGGGGTCTAGAAGCTTCAGAGATAGGCTATATATAGCCACACACTCTCACACACACAAGTATCTAGGGTAGCTTTTAGAATAGCTTAATTTAGCTTTTAGATTATTTTTCATTTAAATGTAATTTTCAGTCTTTGTAATTTCATCTTTCAAATCCTGTAATCTGTTTTTAGCTTTAATAAAATCATAAGTTTAGTTCCATCACTTGTTTACTTATAAGCTTTTTATATAAATCTCAAATATTTTGATCAAATGTTTCATAAGCTATTCTTACAAGCTCTCTACAAGCTTATCTGAGTCTATAAGCTCAGGTTAAGCTCAATTAGTCTTTAATCTACTTTAACTTTAAAAACAGTTAAAAACCTTGGCTATTTGGATATAAGGCTTATGGAAGGGAAGCTAAAAATGGAAGAGCTTTCAAGGACTTAACTAGCTTATCCAAAAGGATAAGCTAGAGCTATAGACTAAGCTCCTTGAGCATATTGAACCTTTGTTTAGCTAAGGTTAACTGTAAGTGTCCCTTTACTTTTCCTGTCTTTATCTTCAAGCTTAGCTTGTGCTTATTTTGCTTATTACCTAGCTTATGTGTGTTTTTATTTGTTTAATTGAGCTTATTCATCATGTGTCATCATCCATTTCTAGCTAAAGTAGTTTAGAACTTAGGTTTGTTAAATCTGTCATAAAATCAATAAAAGTAAAAAAAATAATTAGCATAACCTATAGATCGTAGTTTATAACTTAAATGATAGTTAAAACAAGTTTATTAAGTCTGTTATAAGCTAGTTGTCATCTGGTCTTTAAGTTTGTTTCATTAAGTTTCTTAATTACTAGCTAAAATGAAATATATCTTAATATAAAGGGGTGTTTGGATTAAAGAAGTTTGACCTCTTAAAGTCAAACTGAATTGTGCAAATTATTTTGGTTAGTGTTGGGAAAATAGATTGTAACAGACTTAATACTGGTAGTATAACAGTTAAGTCTGGTAGTCATAGTTAGTTCTGTTAG
>BQNB010174825.1:0-13223 GCA_026074375.1 Tanacetum coccineum
AATTTGCCACTGTAAAGACAGCAAGCACTCCAGTGGATCCTAACAAACATTGATTAAGGATAAAGAGGCTGAAGATGTAGATGTACATATATACAAATCAATGATTGGGTCATTGATGTATCTAACAGCTTCTAGGCCTGACATAACATTTGTTATTTGTGCTTGTGCAAGGTTCCAAGTTACTCCTAAAATCTCACATCTTCATGCTGTGAAGAGAATCTTTAGATACTTAAAAGGTCAACCTAAATTGGGCCTTTGGTATCATATGGATTCACCATTTGACTTGGAAGCTTTTTCTGATAGTGATTATGCTGGAGCTAGCCTTGACAGGAAATCCACAACATGAGGTTGTCAATTTCTTGGCAAAAGGTTAATTTTATGTCAATGTAAAAAGCAGACTATAGTTGCAAACTCTACTAGTAAATCAGAGTATGTTGTTGCTGCTAATTGCTGTGGGCAAGTGTTATGGATCCAAAATCAAATGCTTGATTATGGGTTTAACTTCATGAACACCAAGATTCACATTGATAATGAAAGCACCATTTGTATTGTAAAGAATCCAATGTTTCATTCTAAAACCAAGCACATTGAAATAAGGCACCATTTCATCAGAGATTCTTATGAAAAGAAGTTGATTCAAGTAATCAAGATTCACACAGACCATAATGTTGCAGATCTTCTCACAAAGGCATTTGATGTTAGCAGGTTTAACTTTCTGATTGCTAGCATTGGATTACTTAATCTCTGAAGTATTGTTTAAAGGGAGCTTAATTAAGATTGGATGAAAGGGAATATATCATTAAGTAGAAGTGGGTGAAGGGTCAGGAAATCCCACTGAACCCTAACACACATCCACAACTGTATCACTATCTAATCTTGAACCAATCACTGTTCTATTACAATCTTAACCCAAAAAGAATCAAAAACCTAGGAAAGCCAAAAGGACTACTGAGATATCTTAGTCTAGTGGACCTATTCACCTGGTTGCATATGAGACTGTCTATAAAGAGTGGGAAGAAAAAATGGAAAGGGCTGCCACTACTGCTTCTAGCTTAGAAGCAGAGCAGGACAATGGTAACATCAATTGGACCCAATCCATGGCAACACTTAATGAGCTAAGTCCTTAGGGAACTGGTTTAGGTAGTGGTCCCAGGTGCCAAGATACCATATTGGGAGGTGCAGAAGCTCAAACTAGGTTTGAGGCTACATCTAAACTGCCCAATGATCTACCTCTCTCAAGAGTTAACACACTTGGAAGTGGGGAGGACATCATCACTAAAGGACATTGATAGAACGTCTGTACAAATGTCTAAATTGGTGAGACTTAATATGAGATAGATGAGAAAGCACAAAAATAGACAAAGAGAAATTACGAGCTCAAAAGAATAAAGAGATTTATGAAATAAATACAAAAAAGAGTGGATTGGTGGGAAAAAGAAATGAGAGATATTGAGAGATTAAAACAGAAAGAGAGCTTGTGAGAATCAAAATTGATGATGGACATGCTTTTTGGAAAGAAATTTATGAGTTAATTACTGTGTCTTTAAAGTTTTATGCTGCTCAGCTTAAACTTAATGCTGCTAAGCTTAAGTTAATGTTGTTAGGCTTAATTTACTACTGCCCGTATTAGTTTATGCTGCTAGGCATTCACTTACTACTGTTAGGCATAAGTTAATGCTGCCAGGCATAACTTCCTACTGCTGGGTTAGTTAATACTGTTAGGCTTAACTTAATGCTGCCAGTTCAAGTTAATGTTGTTGAGGGTGAGTTCATAAATACTTCGATTAAGGGTTTCAATCACTCACTCATTCAATTTTACACCTTGTTATCTTCTCTAATCATAAACCCTAACTCAATTTCATCTTTAATCATTAAAACCCATCACAGTGTCGACCTCAAAGTTTGCTAAAACTCACAATTTGGTTGCGTTTTTGGAGAAACCCAAAGAAAGTAATGGGTTTCAGGAAATTATTGATTTTCTAAATGCAAGTTCTGTCCAATATGCGTTAATGGTCAATCCAACCTGTATTGAACAGTTCTAGACATCTGCTAAGGTCAAAACAGTTAATAGGGAACGACAAATACAAGCCCTAGTTGACAAGAAAAAGGTAATCATCACTGAGACGAGTATAAGGAGTGATCTTAAGTTAGATGATGCTGAAGGAACAAATTGTCTACCTACTGTAACCATTTTTGTAGAATTGGAAAGAATGGGGTATGAAAATCTTACTCAAAAGCTTACTTTCTATAAAGCTTATTTTTCATCCCAATGGAAATTTCTTATCCATACCATACTGCAATGCCTTAGTGATAAGACTACAACCTAGAATGAATTTAGTAGCACTATGGCATCTGTAATCATATGCCTTTTCACAAACCAAAAATTCAACCTTTCCAAGTACATTTTTGACAATATGGTGAAGAACTTGGATGGTGGGTAAAATTTCTCATGTACCCAAGATTTGTGCAAGTCTTTCTTGACAAACAAGTAGAGGGAATGTCCAAGCACAAAAAGGTTTATGTTACACCTTCCCACACTAAGAAGGTGTTTGCTAACATGAATAGACCATGTAAGGGTTTTTCTGTAAAGGTTACACCACTATTCTCCACAATGATAGTTCAAGCTATAGAAGACATAGGTGAAGATTCAGCTGCTCCTTCTGATTCCCATTCCACACCCATTATTTCTCAACCATCATCATCCAAACCTCAAAAGAATAAGTCAATGAGACAACAAAGGAAAGACAGTGGTCCTACAGAGCCTGTTACTGATGAGGCTCATGTATCTACCCCTTCCTATGATCCACCTCAAAGTGGTAAAGATAGTATGCAACTTTCTGAATTGATGAATTTATGTACCAACCTACAGGAAAAGGTCCTTAATTTAGCGAAAGCCAAGACTGCTCAAGCAAAGGAGATTACTAGTTTAAAGAAGAGAGTCAAGCAGTTAGAAAAGAGAAGAAAGTCAAGACCTTTAAGGCTAAGAAGGTTAAGAAAGGTTGGTTCCTCTAGCAGGGTAGAATTCTCTAATGATGCCAGTTTGGGTGCTCAGGAGGATGCATCCAAACAGGCGAGGAAGATTGAAGACCTTAATGCTGATGCAGAAGTGAATTTGGTGAATGAGAGTGAAGAGATTAGTGATGACAACCTGATGTTTGATATAGGTGTGTTGGAAGAGCAAGAAATTGAGTTTGAAAAGATGGTTGAAGAGCCTATAGTTAGTGTTGCTACAACTACAAAGTCAATTCCAGTTAGTGCTGCTGAAGTAGTTACTATTGCCAATGCCAATGTTGAAGTTCCAGATGAATTGACTCTTGCTCAAACTTTGATTGAAATCAAAACTGCAAAACCCAAGCCTGTTACAACTGCTGCTACAACAGTTACATCTGTTAGACCAAGGGCTAAGGGAATTATATTTCATGATCAGGAAGAACAAGTATCTGCATCTACGAAAGCATTTGCTTCTTCATAATCACAACTTCCACAAGTAAAAGACAAAGGCAAAGGAAAAATCATAGAGCCTGAAGTACCATTAAAGAAGAAAGATCAAGTTGCTCTTGATGAAGAAATGGCTAGAAATCTTGAAGCTCAGTTGCAAGCTGAACATATTGAAGAAGAAAGGATTGCAAGGCAAAAGGAAGAAGAAGCCAACATAGCCTTGATTCAATCATGAGATAACACCCAAGCTATGATGGATGCAGACTTTGAATTAGCTCAGAGGATAGAAGCAGAAGAACATGGAGAAATAACCATTAAAGAAAGATCCAGATTGTTTGTAGAGCTCATGAACAAAAGAAAGAAACACTTTGCAAAGCTTAGAGCTGAAGATATAAGAAGAAAGCCACCTACCAAAGCTCAAAAGAGAAATCAAATGTTAACTTATTTGAAGAATATGGCTGAATACAAACATAGTCAGTTGAAGAGCAAAAGCTATGATGAAATCCAGAAGTTGTTTGATAAGGAAATGAAAAGAGTAAATACTTTTATGGACATGAATTCAGAAGTAGTGAAAGGCAGTGAGACAAGAACAGAGGAAAGCTCTAAAAGAGCAGGGGATGAACTTGAATCTGATATGTCAAAGAAGCAAAAGATAGATGAGTATGTAGAAGTTGAAAAAGATGATCAAGAGGAGGCAGAGATGAAAAGGCATATTGAGATAGTTAAAGATGATGAGGTAGCAATTGATGCTATACCTCTAGCTACTAAGCCTCCAGTGATTGTTGAATACCAGATTGATAAAGATGGAAGGATGGGATACTTTAAATTGATAAGGGCTGATGGAAGCTCAAAAAGGTATTCATCAATGATAAAGATGCTTCAGGGTATTGATAGAGAAGACTTGGAGACCCTCTAGAAGTTGGTTAAAGCTAAACATGAGAATACAAGGCCAGAGGAGGATTATGAAAGAGTGTTATGGGGTGATTTGAAAGTAATGTTTGAACCTGACATAAAAAGTGAAGTATGGAGAAATCTACAAGGGTACAAAGTGACTGTTTGGAAGCTGTTTGATAACTGTGGAGTGCACTTTGTAAGGTTTAGAAATCTACATATCTTTATGTTGGTTGAGAAAAGATATCCCCTTACACCAATAACAATCTTAAACATGCTGAACAAGAAGCTTTAAGTTGATCGTTGGAATGAGATGTGTTATCAACTACTCAAGCTCATGACAAAGCAGGAAAAGGGTCAATGAAGTGTTTGAATGCATCCTCCTGGTGATGGTGAAGACTTTTAATGAAACTTAAAGATTCAGAAGATAAACATCAAGTTTATGGGAGGATTGTTGGGTTTAAAAGATTTCAAGATGATTCTTAGAGTTACTACTGCTCAGGTATATATTAGTGCTGTCAAGCATAACTTGGTGCTGCTGGTAATACTAATGAAAATTATGCTAAGTAGTTAGTACTGGTAGTATTAAGTTACTACAGCTAGTTACTACTGTTAGTATAAAGTTACTGCTGCTAGTACTAAAGTTAGTACTACTAGTGTATGTTAGTACTGCTAGAGTAAACTTCTAAGTAGTTAATGCTGCTTGTGCTCAGTTATAATTGCTGGAAGGATTAATGTTGTCAGAGATGAGATCAAAGACATATCAGAGAAGAGATAAAGGTTGATTGAAGAACAAGAATACTTATGAAGATATGTATAAACTTATTTGTTTAAGAGATTATGTTTACTTATAGAAAATATCATAATCACTTAACGCGTTTTGTAAGCCCATTAGGGTTTCCTTAGTGTATAAAAGGAACCCTACGGTATAGATCTAGATATCAGTTTTCATATTAGTATTCATAGTTTGCATAGCAATCATAGTTAGTATTCATAGCTATTTTGTAACTCAAAATAGTATTCAATATATTGAAAGTTTAGTAAAGATCTTGTTTTTACTGTTTCATTGTTCTTCTTGGTATTGCAAACTAGATTCCGCATAGCTTGTGATATTCTCAATCTTAGTTTCTACTATAGTTGTCTTGGATCTATTCAATATAACTAAACTTTAACAAGCTAAGTAAGATCTGTCAAGAAGGGATCAACATTACTTACACTAAAAGATCTTATACCTAGGTATATTTGATCTAGTATCTTATACATACAAGGTGTACAAGCTTAGATACAAGAAATCTTCATTTTTGTGCAAGTTTTTGGTTCGAAAAGTTTATAAAAGTACAAATCTTGATTTCAAAATTTTTGTCTTAAAAACCATAAAGTTTGCATTTTTAAGGTTCTTATAGGCTTAGTATTACTAGTTGTACAAGAAATTTTAGGTAAAAACATCAAAAAGTGAGTCTTTTAGTGTTTTGGAAAAGTTAAAGTTCGTTTTTGCAGGAGGCGAATTAGTTTTGGTCTTGAAGGCGAATTAGTTCTTTTTGTTTGAAGGCTAATTAGAATTTCATTTTGAAGGTGAATTAGAATTTCATTTTGAAGGCGAATTAGTAATTTCTTCCAGAGGTGAATTAGTATTTTTCTTTGGAGGAGAATTAGAACTTTTCTTTTTAAAGGCGAATTAGTTCCTTTCTCTTCAAGTCGAATTAGTTCTTCATTCTGAGGAAGTCGAATTAGCACATTTCTACTTTGCAAGATGAATTAGTACTTATTCCTTGGAAGGCAAATTACTCCTCCTCTTTACAAGGTAAATTAATACTTTTCCTAGAGGCGAATTAGTCAATTTCTAAGGCGAATTAATTTCCTTTTGGAAGGCGATTTAATCCTTACTTTGAAGGCGAATTAATCCCTGTTTTAGAGGCGAATTAATCATATTTGCTTTCGTAAATTATACGGTTTATTTTTTTGATTTGTAAAATCCCGTGAAACGTTATTTTCCGGTTTAATCAAGAATAGTAAAATCTCGTGTATTCTTAAGACCTAAAACACTTCAAACCAACTCACTTTAACACAATTACTTCGTATCATTGTCTGATCGACAAGTAATCTAATAACATCAAAATTAAAATGGATTCAATGATTCCAACTGAACAAAAGAATACTCTTGCTGAGTACATGATACTCTCTGGTACTGACAATCGCCCACCAATGTTGGATAAAGACCTGCATGATTCTTAAAAAAGTAGAATGGAACTATACATGCAAAACAGAGAGCACGGAAGAGTGATACTTGAATCAGTTGAACACGGTCCACTCATTTGGCCTACAATTGAAGAAAATGGTGTGACCAGGACAAAGAAATATGCTGAATTGTCTCCTACTAAGAAAATTCAAGCTGATTGTGATATGAAGGAAATTAATATCATTCTTCAAGGTCTACCAACTGATATCTATTCACTTGTTAATCATCACAGAGTTGCCAAGGATCTATGGGAAAAGGTTCAACTACTAATGCAAGGTACCTCATTGACTAAGCAGGAAAGGGAGTGCAAACTGTATGATGCATTTGATAAGTTCACTCACATCAAGGGGGAATCACTTCATCAGTATTACTTGAGATTTACTCAGCTAATGAATGACATGAACATTTACAATATGAAACTAGAGCAATTTCAAGTTAATACCAAGTTCTTAAACAGTCTTCCACCTGAATGGAGTAAGTTTGTGACTGATGTCAAGCTTGTAAAAGATTTGCATACTACCAACTTTGATCAACTTCATGCATATCTTGAACAACACGAGCTCCATGCAAATGAAGTCCGTCTCATGCGTGAACGCAGTCAAGATCCACTTGCATTAGTTGCAAATCATCAAATGACACCATCTCACTTTAACACTTATCAGTCTTCATACAACAATCCTCAGTTTCAACAACAACAATAGTTTTCACCATCTCAGTCTCCTCAATATGGAACAACTCATCCCACACAACATTATTCAACTACTTATCCGTCCACACCACATGCAATCACTTATCAATCAGCACCGTATCCAAGGCTTACCCGTCCACTATGGATTGAGATTCTTGGTTTTCTTAAGTGTTTACTTCATAACATTGCGTGAGGACACGGCAATATCTTAGTATGAGGGATTTTGGTATGTGCTTAATTACACATACCATTTTCCATTAAAAACGGACTTAAATGACTAAAAACGTACCAAAAATACATTGTATTTGTATGTTTTGCATTTGTATTGTGCAGGAAACGGATATTCGAGAAAAGGACGAAAAACAAAGCCAAAACGACAAAAACCGAGCACGAAATATAAAGAGCGTGAAAAGTCAAAGTCAACCGAAGCCAAAGTCAAAAAGTCAACAAAAGTCAACTCCGGGAAAGTCAATGGTCAAAGCCGAGCCAAAACCGAAGAAATATTAAATGGGCCGGGTAAGCCCATTTATACACTACAAGAAAACCAATTGGGCCACAAAGGCCCAAAACCCTTTTATTACCAACCCGACCCAAGTATAAGTTTAGGGGGCAAAACTGCCAAACCCCTAAACTTGTAACACCAAAGGACGAGTTTTGCAACACTATTATACACCCTGGAGGGCCATTTTTGCCATTTCCACAAACTATATCACCACAAGGACGTTTATTGCAAAAGCTCATATAACATTGAGGGACCAAATGTGCCAATCGCCCAAAGTTTTACCCTGTTACCCAAAAACAAACTTTCCCGCCCTTTTAAACCCACAACTGTTCACGGGTCTTCTTCACCCCTTTTACCCTGCAACCCCATGAATTCAATGGATAAGACCCTCTCCTTTAACCCACTAATACCCTATCACATGTTGCAATTGCCAAGTTGGCAATCCCACACTTTCCAAGCACAATCCAACGATTGTGATGAATTTGAAGAAACACAAATGTTGATGTATGGCCAAGATTGCTTTGGGATTTCACTCACAATACAAGCACAACTCAGTTTACACTCACAGAAGAAACACACATTGAAGACCTAAGCTTTTAAGTTTTTAGTATAAATAGGACCAAATGTAAGCCATAAAAGGCATCTTTCATCTATCTCTTATCTTTTAATCTAGTTTTTTTTATCTTAGTTAAACTTTCAGCTTATTGCAATTTCAATTTCCAAGTCTTGTAATTTTGTTTTGAGTTTTAATGAAAATTTGAAGTTTTAAGTAAAATCTTAAATCCTTGTTGTTCCTTTGTTAAAAACCCTCATTAATCTGAATTAAGCTCTTATATAAACATATAAGTAACCTGTTTTATTTATATATTAAAAACTTCAAAAAATTCACAAAAAGAATTCACCCTCAAAAATACCACAGCTGATTTTTGGATGATAAGCCAAACTTGGATGGGCTTATGGACTTTACTAGCTTGTCTTTGACAAGCTAGAGCTTGTAGAATTGCTTAGTTATAAGCTTGTTTGCCCTATTTAAGCAAGGGCATTGTAAGTCTTCATTTTTCCATTTTTTTAGCTTATTTACTATTCAAGTGCTTATTCCTACTTATTTCTTGTTTGTATTTGCTTATTGTTGCTTAAATATGAAATTTAATGCTTATTTATGCTTTAGTATAGTTTAAAAATCTTTTGTGCAAATATTTGTTATTAACTGTCTTATATGGCTTTGAAAAATGCATAAGCTATTTTAGCTTAATTCTGGCTTATATAAGTGTTTAAATTTGTTCATCAGGCTCTAAATAAGCCATTGAACTTCTGGTCTTTGAAGTCTAAATTTTAAAAATCAAGTTATAAGCCATAAGTTTGATTTTAGATTGTTAAAGGGGTATTTGGGTTAAGACCCAAAGTGTGTCAAATTGGTGTAAAAACTATTTGGGTCACCTTTGCCAGATTATGCAACCTTTTCATGATAGTATAAGCTAATTTTCATAAGTTCTAAAAGTTTCTAAGTTGATTTTAAGGATTTCATAAGCCACCCTTTGAATCTGTGTTAACAGACTTGATTCAAAGGGATTTATAGGTTAAGCTTGTTTGTCCTAGCTTTTAAGTCCCATTTTGTATCTAATTTGGTGTCAATTTAGAGTGGTCAAAGTCTCTTTGTGGTATCCTAGGCTTAGTTAATTTCGGTCAACATTTAGAGTCAAAGTTTTCATAGTTTTGAAACAGCCTTTTTGATTTCCAAAATTAAATAAGTTAAACTTGTTTGTAGCTTATGAAACTTTGAGCATAAGCTCATTAGGATCTATACTTAATCTCTTTTAACTTGTTTTTCCATTTTGAGCTTTATTGATGGCTTATTTCTAGGGCTGCAATCAGCCCTTTGGGTCTGCCAAAAACACCTCCCCTGGTGCAAAAGCTCATTTTGTCAGCCCTTTTTAGCTGACCTCTAGCTTGTCAAATTATTTGTGCTTAGCATTTTTAGAAAGCTTATAGGCTAAGCTTTAAGCCCCTATAAGCTCAGCCATTGGAATTCACTCTTAGGGCTTAAAAACAAGCCCTAAAAGTGACCCAAGAGCCTGTTTGGCCTGCAGCCAAAGCCTTTTGGCTTATTTGCTTATTCCAGCTTTTCTATCTGTTTTAATTACTTAAATTTGTTTGAAAGTGCTTATTAGGATAGGGTAGATATATGTCTCAGATTGTTTCTCAATTTCACTTGCTTAAATGTGCTTAAAAAGGCCAAAAGTTAGCTTGTTGTATGCTTTAGTGTGGATAGCCATTTTCCAGCTTATTTGCTTATTTCTTTCTTATTTCAGCTTAATCTCTGTTGAATTGTGCTTATTAGAGTAGTCTAAGTTAGTTTATGCTTATTTTCGTTAAATTTAGCTTATTGTAGCTTATTTTAGCTTATTTGCCTAGTTAGTTTAGAATTTTTTAGTTTTTAAGCCTTTTATTGCTTATTCAGTCTTTCTTAGCTTAATTTCAGCTTATTCATGTTTCATTTTTCTTATAAGGTTTAGAATAGCTTCTATTTGCTTATTTAGAGTAGTTTAGTGCTTATTTCCCTTTTTACTTTTGTTTAAGTCTTAAAAAGCCAAAAAAGTATAAGCTGTCAAGTTTTAAGCTGTTTTACAGCTTATTCATAAGCTTTCATGAAAAATTCCAAGTTTTAAAAGTGCTTATTTTTAAGTCATTAACAACTTTGCTTTTTTGAATTTTTGAAAAAAATAAATTAAAAGGGGAGAGTGGAAGTCTCGGGGAGCCTGGGCTCGAACCCAAGACCTCAACACTCATCAACCCTTATAACCCCCACACACTCTACCGCTGTGCTACAATAGCTCATCCGTTAGAGTGTGTTTTCACACTTTATTTATACACATTTTTGGCCCAAACAGCCATAAGATGTTTTTGCTTATTCGCAGCTTATTACGATAAGCTGTGTGACCAATTGCATTTTTCATAGGATCCTTTCAACCTTAGCTAATTTGTGTAATTTTTTTATAAACAATTAGTATTTTTTATAATTTATTTTCATTAAAAACTTAAAAAATTTATAAAAATTAAAATAAAAGTCAGAAAAATATAAATCTTTTTTAAAAAATTTTCTTTTATCAAATAGTTTCTAGGAAAAATATTAGAGCTTTCGTAGGGTCATTTTTTCAAAAGTTCATTTTTTAAAGAACGGGATTCGATCCCGTTCTTGTTTTGACTCGTTTTTAGTCTTAATCAACTCCGTTTTCGATCTAGTTTTTTTTAAACTTCCTTTTTAGTCAACTAGGACCCGTTAATATTTAAATAATCATTTTAGGATTAAAATTGAATAATTTAGGTTTTTAGCTCGCGTTTTTACGTCACCGTTTTAGGGTTTAAGTTAAATTGCTTACGTTTTAGGTTTACTTTTGCTTGATTTTGCATTTTTACTTGTAGTAATAGAAAATCAATCATAATCTTGTCATATTCAAACATCGATTATCAATTCGTCATTCGATTTTCAATTGCACACCTCGTTGGGACATAACGACCCGGGAAATCAAACTTCCGGATATATATTGATTCTATTTGTGAATTTTGACTTTTTGCCTTGGTCAAAGGCAATTGGTTGGGATTTGCATTGTGTAGTATTATATATATACTATCAATCAAATCATAGGCTCAAAATAGTTTTGATTCATCGGTTGACATTGAAAACTTTCATGAGGACCCCCACAGTTTTCACAGCAAAGATATTGTTGTGGAAAACTCGTTGAATTTTGTGGATAATAATTATCACTAAAGTTTTGATTGTAGCTCGGTTCTTGCTCATAGACAAGCGGGAACCGTGGTGAAAATTCATAACCAAAGTGAGAATCGTTTCCACATAATTCGCACAAGTATGTCTCGTACGAGGCTGTGGAGGTTGATTATAAAAGGCGGGTGTATTAATGTAAGGAAAAGGATTAGGGTCATAGACAAACTCATTTCCGGCTCCTACAATGCTACAACTTGGACAATTTCCACCGTTAAATGGACCTCCACACCTCGAGCAACCAAAATGGTTATACGAAGACATGTCGAAGAATTAAACGGATAAAAGGATAAAGGATAATGTTTATAGATATTTCAAATAAAACATAAGAAATAAGAAAGAAAATTATTTTTGTTATATATATATATATTTTTTTAAATATTTAAAGAAAATTAAAATAGAAGTGTAAAATATTTTTGTATTTTTTATAATAAGAAAATATTCATAATTGAAAGCGATAACTTCACGAGGAAGGGTCTTCAAACACTAATCTTCAAACGAAACACGATAATCGTAACACACCTCCCCGGCAGCGGCGCCAAAAATTGGTACAAGCAAAATAGGTATATAATATATACCTAAAATACCTAATTCCAATAATAGTATAATAATAAGTATTCCGTGAGGATTCTAGAAAATTACTTTTGACCAAAGTAAAGTTCAAAACCTTTTCGAGTCGTATCCCGACGAGGTGCGAATTGAAAACCGAGATTAAGTTCGTGATCGCGTGATTGAATATTTTAAGATTTTGATTTGGTTTCCTATTTCTACAAATATAAATGCAAAAACACGTAAAGACAAGCAACAACCAAAAATAAAAACACGAAAACGTTAACGGGAAATTAAAAACGCGACATTTAAGCAAGTAAATCAAAATTAAGCCCTAAAAATGCAAATTTAATTTCTATAAATCCTAAATGACTAAAAATAATTTTCAGAAAAAGAATTATATTTTTTTGGTTTTTATTTTATTTATTATTAATTAAAAACAGATTTAACCTAAATTAATTATTAAAAATAGTAAAATAATTATTAAAATTTTGGAAAAATTAAGGAAAGTACTTTAGACTAATAAGAACCTAAGAAAAATAAGAACTGGAAAAATGGCTGAACAAATAAGCTGTTAAAAAGCAATTAATCACGAATAAACAAAATGGGAAATAAGGATTACATACTAAATGGTGCAAAGAAAGAAATGAAAAAGACCCCAGGGCGGTCGGCATTGAGAGTGTGTGTTGAGGTGTTGGTGTGAAAGGGAGAGGTCACAGGTTCGGCCCCTGTGACCTTTTTTTTACAAAACATTTTTTTTAAATTTATTATTTGAAAAGGCTAAACTATAAGACAAAATAAGCTACTTTAATAATTGAAGTTATTACTGGAACTTATTAATAAGAAAAAGAAAGCACAACTGAAGTGACAGGCTTGGTTTTCTAAAAACTTAGAAAATAAGCTAAACTACTTAAGCTTTTTAGATTCAATAAGCTACTAAAGACCTAAATAAGCTAAAACGGTTCAACATTTAAACTTAAAAAGCTAAAGTAAATAAGCTAACCTAAATAAGCTAAAAATAGAAAAACCTAAAACCAACTTTTTGGCTTTTTTGACTGAACAAGCAACAAGGAAAAGCTAATAAGCTAAAACAGATCAAGTCCAACACCTAATAAGCAATTATAACTTAGAAATAAGCTAT
>BQNB010174828.1:2292-13222 GCA_026074375.1 Tanacetum coccineum
TCATTAGCATGTATTGGACCTGGAAAAAAATATAAAAACCCTAACCCTAATTCGTTTTCCAATTATTTGCTTCCTTTTCTCTTTATGCAAAGTTATTAAATCCCAAATAATTATTCGAATCATTTATAAATTATTCCAACAATTTTTCTGAGTTATATGAGATATGAACAACCCCAGAAAAATATAAAATAAATTTTACAATTATTTTATATGCCGATTTCATTTTCATTTCTAAATTAGGGTTTTGAATATGTTTCAATTTATAAAATCAAAATAAAGTGCATGAACATTTTTCCTAGGTTTATAACATATTAAAATGATGAAACATAAGTTATAAAATTACCTTTGATGGCCCTTGATGATTTTATGATTTAATGCACCCGGTTATGATTTTCGACCCCAAAACAATACCAAAAATCGAATCAAGCACTCCCAAAGCTTCCCACTATTTTTCCCACACTCCTTAGCCTTCAAATGATCTTAGAAAAATCGCACAAGTCCTGGAAAAATTCTTTGTGCCGCCACTTAATTTATTTAGGGTTCGGTGGTATTTGTTTTTAGGATTTAGTAAAATGAAAGTGAATAAAAGATATACATAAGAGTTTGGCCGAGTCCTAGGGCATTTCAAATGGAATAAAATCAGGTTTTATTATTTACATAATTATTATATATTTATCCATATTTTATTTAATTATTTTTGTAATATATAAATTAATTAAATACATATATAAATTCGGCATATATACCTATAATAATTTTAATTAATTTCCTTGTATAACATAAAGTATTTTGATCTTACAAAAATTTCATAATTGCTATATATTGTATTTTCATAATTTCTATAATTAAACTGAAATTTATTTAAGCTTTTATAGATTTTCTTGCATTAGGGGTATTTTGGTAATTTTACACTTATTGAAATTTTTAGGTTTTACATCTTTGGTTTTAACAACATTCATTTGAGATGAAACATTTTTCTTTTATTTTTCCTAGCATCAACTTATACATTGTATAGATGTATCTTAGCATGAGAAAAGATAATATTCTTCTAAGATAAGCTTCTACTCGATGGTCTTCTAACATTACTGACACCTTTCAGTCGTATGGAAGTTGAAACACTATTATTAGCTTGTGTGTGTATTTCTTGATTATGATTAGTTTTCAGCTTATACATTCCTGGTGAAATGACATTTGTGTGTTTACTGGCATCTTTCTTTTTGTTTGGTGAAGTCTATGAAGTGATTGGTTTTGTTAAAACTTGTTTCTCCTGAGTTTTAGAAACAAAATTTTTCCTTTGATTAACATTTTTATTAATCTGTGTTACACAAATAAGTTTGTCTGAAACTGAAGGTTTGTCAAACTTAGTATTTATAGTGTTAGGCCAGTTCAGTGCCTAATGATCTTTCACTTAGATTTGAATACAAAATATACTAAGTGTTAGATAACCTTAAACAATTCAAGGCCACTATGTGAACAGTCACTCAGTGAGTTACCTTCAAGTGTTCAACCTGAGTCTACAAGAAAGGCTAAACCATTCAGTAAGGCGGTTCTTAGTGAATGAAGTCCCTAAGCCAAAAAAGAAGGTGATGGCTTCAGTGAGCTGTGGAAATAGACTCCTTGAACCCCATACATTCTCCGACAACTAGAAGTCCCTAAAGACAAGTGCTTAAAGAATAGGCAGGATAGTTTGAAATGGATAAGTCCAAGCTCTTATCCACCTGATGTCAAACTATCCTGAATAGGATATGAAGACAAGGTCAATGTCAGCACTGACCTTAGAAAGTGTGTTTGTCCCATACTTAGAACAAAATTATAATAGAGACAAACATATGTAATATGTACTAGCCAATCAACCTTGAGACACGCACTTATCACCCATGTGGGTATGAACCTACCTAAGTAGTATATATAGACATGCCTTATAAACGGAGTATGTTAAGTTTGTGCATTCAAAGTCGTATCTTTCACAAACACCTACTCCTCCAATATCAACTAGGTCCCTGAGCAGGCTCAGTTGGTTAGCATAGTTATCAACTTAGCATAACACTTTAAGATATGTTAAGTTGTTAGTGAGGACATCACACACACATTGTCATTTAATCCCCATTGTAGTTCCGCATACAATGGGTTATAATTCTTAATAAATTTATAAGAGTTAGCCGTTGAAAATTAGTTTTGTGTTCTTTACTATTTCATATCTATAACTTGTCAAAACTAATTTTCTATACATTACTAAAGCCATGAGTTAGTTTTCTTAACTTTTATACTTTTTGGTCACTAATTCAAAGGGAACAACAAGTGGTATCAGAGCAGAAGGTTTATAAAACTCTTTTAAATTTGCTTTGAGTTTTTAAAACCTAGATCCTAAAATGGATGCTATAAGTAATGTACCCCAGCTAGTAGACAAGAAAGGAGGCAGGTACCCTGTTGTTGCTCCTCGTCTAGAGCCTGGAAAATTTAACAAATGGAAAAAGCGTATTCTTTGCTATTTGACGAGAATAGAACCCTACTACATTCAATGTATTAAGGATGGTCCTTTCAAACCAAAAATAGCAAAAGGTGATGATAAACCTGAGTCCCAATGGACCCTAGAAGAGAGGAGGGTGGTCAATCAAGACCAACGCCTTAAACGCATCATTATATCATGTCTACCAGATGATATAATGGAGTCAGTCATTAGCTGTGAGACAACTAAAGCTACATGGACTGACTTGGTTCACAGGTTTGAAGCTCCCTCTTATACCAAGGAAAATAGGATCATGGATCTGAAACTTGAGTATCAAACTTTCAAAGCTAAACCCTCTAAGAGTCTCTCACAAACCTACACCCGTTACAAGACCCTACTCAATGACCTTACCAATAATGGTGTGACACTGTTTAAGCACAAAATCAATGTGGGTTTTGTGAACAGTCTCCCTGAGAAGTGGCTTAGCTTCTCTCAGGGACATAGAAATGCCAATCACACTCAAACCTTTAACCTTGCCAATATCTATGGGAGGTTTTTCTATGAAGACAACCTAATATCTAGGAAATACCCTAATATAAAAAAGGCCCTCATAACTGCATCCTCGGAGTCTCCTATATCAACTGCCTTCTTTTCTAACAACATTATGTAGGATTTCTAATAAAATTCTGATGATGAGGCTGATGAGAGATCCAATGAGGAGTATCTCAAAGACTTAGAGTTAGAGTTTCATGAGAGGGCTTTTCTAACAACATTATGCAAGAGATTGCTTTTCCAAAATATCTGAACCATCTTATAAATCACCTATGTCAAACTCATCCTCCGTGTCAAGAGGTTTCGACCCAAGTTTACACCAAAACTTATCCTGTCTTGATAACCCTCATTTTATAGATATTTCTACGTGCATTATCAGTGCTTTTATATATCTATTTTGGTTAATTATAAGAACTTTTGATTCTTAATCGAGTATATTTGTTATTATAGGTTCATGGTACGTGTCGTGGAAGAAAACATAAGAAAACACAAAGAATCGAAGCTTAAACGAAGAAATAACTCAAGATAAAGATCTCCCAACATCCGTCCACTGTTTTGGCCATAACTTGAGCATACAAACTCGGATTGACGCGATCTGGCGAACAAGCGACCAGGAAAGAATTCTCTACAATTTTGCTTTTTGGTCCAAAAGCTGAAATGGCACCAAAACCGCCGCACATTTAAATAAGTGCGGCGCACTTTTTATAAACCCCAAATTACGGCGCACAAAATAAAATGTGCGCCGCATTTTTAGTCTGATGATGTAAATACGTGAATTTGGCCCCAAAATCGACCACATACATCCCAACTTGGTCCAAAAGTATTCCTTAGCCTATAAATACCCGCATTTGTACCAGGGAACTTCATATCTCACAGACAAACACTTACAATCTTAGTGAAAAGTAGAATTATAGTTAGGAGAAGTTCTTGGGGAATTTGTTTGAACTTGCTTGTAGTTCATCAATATTCCTAGGTTTTAATCCATCCAAGGAAGTAGTAGTGAAGTGTAGTTCGAAGCTATAAGCTATTATGACAGAATTGTTCATAGTTTCCGGGTTTACTTTGAATATAATATAGTTTTTGTTGGGAAAACTTGTGAAATCATCAAACATTTGCTTTTGAAGTTAGTATAAATCTTGTTTATCTTTTGAATATGATCTTTATTGAATTCATGATGAATGTTATGTGTTTTGTTACTTGTTTGATCATCGAGTAGTCGCTTAATGTTTGTTTCGGCATAATGTGATCTTTGATATGATGTGTTTGGATACTTGTTTATTGAAATGATAAAACATGGTTTTGTCTAAGTATATAGGCCGAAAGGGTGCTTTATAAATCATTGTTCTATCATTCCATTTATTATATTGGTTATGAAAACGTATAAGGCCGAAAGGATTCGATGTTATTAACTAGTATATTCACTTGTTACATTTAAAGGCCGAAAGGATTTGTGACTTGTGATATCTCTACTTTATGAACTTATAAACAATATCCTAAACACATCACTGTCTTAGTGATCATTGCCTAAACAAACATGATTTAATTTCTTGCTTGAATCATCTATTAATCGCTTTCTTTATAACATCCGATATATACACGTTTTGGTTAATTTGATAAGTGACAATCATTTTAGCCTTAGCACCTTAATTACAAACTGTGAAAACATCAATTCTCTTGGGACGACCTGGACTTACCTAAGCTATATTACATGCGAAAGGGTATACTTGCCCGTGTTGTGTTTTTAGTAAAAATCAGTATTTCTAGCATTATAAATTTAAGACTTGTAAAACACACATAATGTTTTTAGCGTCGCTGCCGGGGAATTGTTTAAGTTGTTATCATGTTGTTTACTTGATTTTGGTGCTATTTGTTTCCTTTAACGTGTTTAATTGCCTGAATTTTTCTTTCTGTGTCTGCAAATACGTCGCACTTCTGTTGAAGTGCGGCGCACTTTCCTTGTTTCATTTGAATATTTTGCCTCGTTCACCCGTAGTACGTCGTTTTAACCTAAAAACCGTCGCACTTTGTTCTGTGATTGTTTTAGTTATTTCAAAACCCCCCCGATCTGCTAGTGTTAGGTTTTATAATCATCTGATTATAAGCCATGTAAATTTGTATATATATATATATTATCATCATTTTTGAAAGAAAAAAACGACTAAAAATTTTTACTTTTGTTTTTGTTTTGATTATTGTTATTTGCATCTATTGATTGAATTTTCCTTTTATCATTCCCGCTTGTTCAGTTTTATCTGCTTATTCGTTATAACCTAAAATATAAAAAAATGGAAAATATAAAATTCCAGAAAAACCGGCGCACTTTTTCCTAAGTACGAAGGGTTCATACTCAAACCCAAAAAGCCGACGCACTTGCACTCAAGTGCCCCACACTTATCCATCTGAAAAAAACCAATAAACTTTGTATCCACTTATCCTTAATTTCTATATACACAATGGAATTAAATCTAAAAACTAAATAAATATAAATATATAGATAAAAATAATTTACTTTATTTTAAAGATTATCATATTAGCCTTAATTATATAATATATATAATATACAAATATCTTTTTGTAAAATGCTTAATGTATGTATAAACCCACAATCCTTGAGAAAACAACTCGTAAGTCTAATGTATAAATTTAATAATAAGGACTTGTCAGATAAAAATAATCCAAAAAGAATTCGTCGAGATCGAATCACTCAAATCTCTAACCCAACATCCTATCGATAATGAATTTGTCGTCATAAATATACCTGAAGAGGATGTTGAAACCCAACAAATAATAACTCTCGATCCTGATGATCAACCCATGTGGGAAAGTTCTAAGACTGTAGCACCGACTCCTAATTCTGTCATTGTTCGACCCAATGTTGATAACAACTTTGTTATCAATAGTACCCACTTGAAAATGATTCAGGAAAATAAATTCGATGGTTATCTGCGAACCAATCCGCATAACCATATCCGTGAATTCCTCGCAACTTGCGACATGTTCAAATATGGTGAAACTCAAAGTGAAGCTGTCAAGCTTTTGATATTTCCCTATTCCCTATCTGATAAAGCTAAAACCTGGTTTAACGAACTTAATAAAGAGTCTATAACATCGTGGGAACAAATGAGAAGAGCTTTTATAAGTAGATTCTTTCCACCTTCGTTATTTAACCGTCTTTTGCTTGAAATCAAAAATTTCTCTTAACTTGTATGTGAAAGTCTAACCGAAGCCTGGTTCAAAAAAGTCATGGGCATGGTCTGACCAAAGGAGCTATTATTCAAATATTCTATCACGGTCTCAACGAACCCACTCAAAGAATTTTGGATGAAACAGTTGGAGGAATCTTCCTCTACAAAAGTCCTAATCAAGCCTTTCAATTTCTTGAGGACACTGTTCTTCTCAAACTTGATTGGTCCACTAAATCTCAAAACGAACATCATTAAAAATCTATTGCTTTCGCCGATGGATGTGTTAGTAATAATGATAATTCTCGAGTAATGGAAAAATTGGAAGCTCTAACTATAAAAATGGATTCTCAGTTCCAGAACTTAAAGGAAGAGATGCATGAGATACATAAGAATTATAATAACTTTGGAGATAACCACACTTCTAAAAACCACATGAACAATGATACACCGATGTGTGAACGTCATGAAGCAAATTACCTCCAACTTGAAGGGTATCAAAAGATGTATCCGTAGCATGAGAACTGTCCATGATAAACTTTTTGATAGATACGATCAATCTAAAACTGATCTCAAAAAATTAATCACCAAATTTTTGGATGGTCAAAGAGTTTTGAATATGTTTGTCAAGAACAATGTTAACGATATAATTATTAAAATGAAGCAAAATGAAAAGAATTGCCAAACTATATATAAAAATATGAAAAGAAAAATAGACGAGTGGTCGAAATCACAAAACGACTCTTTAGAACAAACCGATAGGACTGACCCACCTCCTCCTCCAGCTCAAACTAAGCAAGTGAATGGCGTATTCACCGAGAGTGGAAAGTCTAATAATCCTCCAAAAATTCAAAAAGATCCAACACCTCCTATCATCGTTAACAATAAAATCAAAAAAGATAAACCTATTAAGACATCGAAAAAGGGCTATTACGTGGTCAAATCAAAAGAATATCCATTTCGTGAGTACATACCAAAAATACCATACCCTCAACATTTCAAAGTGGATCATTCCCACTTGAACCGTATCGTTAAGGAATCTTAAGTCATGATAATAATAATAATAATAATAATAATAATAGTAAATAATAATTGTAAATCTATAAAAATAAAAAATTATATATAAAATGAAAACTTTGCAGTTTCATTTGTATAATGCGCATAAGAGCTCGTGTGTTTCGTACTAGACTACTGTATCCAAAAAGAAATTTAAATGAAATTTGTGGGTGTGTTCGCTGGAAACCCTCACGAGATTATAACTCGTCCACTCGGGACATCGAGGGGTTTAAAGGCTTATTTCATACGCTAAATGCAATCGTGTTGCCTACGAAAGTGAGCTTTAGTATTTTACGGTTTTCATAGTTTTGTCTAGTTTACAGATTCAATAACAGGTGGAGGTTGGAAGGTGGTGATAACTTATCACTTGGCGATGTGATATATTTGGAGTATAATATTATATATGGTTGAATTCACATGCTTGGCGCTCTGTTTCACGCCGTATCTTTTAGAATTCAACCTAGCACTTATGAGCCTCGGGAAGTTTCATTTCTCTCATATTTATTTTTCCCATTATGTCAATTTTAAGTTATTTTCTAATTACGCATAATGCTCAACTTAAGTGTGGGGGGAATAAATTTTTAAAAATTAAACTTTTTGTTCGCCCTTAGTAATCTAAAATTTTTGTTTCTATTTTTTTGTCACTTAGGTTAATATATTAGAATAAAACTTAGTAAATAAATTATGTTTTTGAAACCAGAGATATGTCCCGATTGATAGAGCAAATCTGACTCGGGATCGATGACATTACTTGCGCATATATACCAATCACCCAAAAAATGTGCGCCGCATTTTCAGTCTGATGCAGTAGATATGTAAATTTGGCCCCAAAATCGACTACATACATCCCCAACTTGGTCCTCAAGTATTCCTTAGCCTATAAATACCCTCATTTGTGCTAGGGAACTTCATATCTCACACACAAACACTTACAATCTTAGTGAAAAGTAGAATTATATTTATGAGAAGTTCTTGGGGAATTTAGTTGAACTTGCTTGTAGTTCATCAATATACCCAGGTTTTAATCCATCCAAGGAAGTAGTAGTGAAGTGTAATTCGAAGCTATAAGCTATTGTGATAGAATTGTTTATAGTTTATGGGTTTACTTTGAATATAATATAGTTTTCGTTGAGAAAACTTGTGAAATCATCAAACATTTGCTCTTGAAGTTTGTATAAATCTTGTTTATCTTTTAAATATGATCTTTACTGAATTCATGATAAATGTTATGTATTTTGTTACTTGTTTGATTATGGAATAGTCGCTTAATGTTTGTTTGGGCATATTGTGATCTTTAATATGATGTGTTTAGATACTTGTTTATTGAAATGATTAAAACATGGTTTGTCTAAGTATATATGCCGAAAGGGTACTTTATAAATCATTGTTCTATTATTCTACTTATTATATTGGTTATGAAAACGTATAAAGGCCGAAAGGATTCGTTATTATTAACTAGTATATTCACTTGTTACATTTAAAGGCCGAAAGGATTTGTGACTTGTGATATCTTTACTTTAAAAACTTATAAACACTATCCTAAACACATCATTGTCTTAGTGATCATTGCCTAAACATACATGCTTTAATTTTTTGCTTGAATCATCTATTAATCTCTTTCTTTATAACATCCTATATATACACGTTTTAGTTAATTTGATAAGTAACAATCATTTTAGCCTTAGCACCTTAATTACAAACTGTGAAAACTTCAATTCTCTTGGGACAACCTGGACATACCTAAGCTATATTACATACGAAAGGGTATACTTGCCCATGTTGTGTTTTTAGTAAAAATCGGTATTTCTAGCATTATAAATTTCAGACTTGTAAAACACACATCAAGTCTTCCCAACATGCTCAAAGCAGTCAGGGTGAACCAAAAGTCCTAAAGGACTACAAGGTGGAATACAAGAAGATGAAAGCTAAACTGTCACTCCTTGAGACTAGTCCCTCTACTTCTCAGCCCTCAAAACCCTTTCAATCAAATAAAAAAGGCCTTGTTCCTCACTCATTTAATTGGGATAAGGAAGAAGTACCTGATAATGAGGAGATGACTCAGGTCAATGTACTAATGGCTCTTATTGATGACGAACTTTCTATGGGAAAGAATCATGCTCGCAATGGTGAATGGATCGACATCACCATGAAAAAGGGACACATCAGGGAGCCTATTTGGTACATGGATAGTGGATGCTCAAGGAGATGACTGGTGTCAAGAGTTATTTGCACAAATATGTAGAGTAACCAGGTTCCTAAGGTAGTGTTTGGTGATAACTCATCTTGTATTACTAAGGGATATGGTTCAATAAACTATGGTGGTATTATTTTCTCTAAAGTAGCTTTTATGAATGGTCTTAAATACAATCTAATTAGCATCAGTCAACTCTGTGATGCTAAATATATTGTTTAATTTGATGATAAGCAAGAAACAATCTTTAATGCTAACAAGTAAATTGTGTTGATAGCCCCAAGAAGAAATGATTATATGTCCTTGACATGTCATCACTGACTCTAAATGGAGCCTGCTTCTTTGCCAAAGCCACAGAAAGTATAAACTGGCTATGGCACAAAAGGCTATCACATCTCAATTTCAAGAACATTAATAAACTTGCTAAGCATAACAAAGTTCTTGGCCTTCCATCACTTGTTTATTCAAAGGATAAACCATGTTCTGCACATGAAAAGGGAAAGCATAAAAGAGCTTCTTTCAAAACTAAACAAAACTTCTCAATTAGGAAATGTCTGCATCTTCTTCATATGGATCTCTTTGGACGTGTCAGTCCAATGTCCATAAATCATGAGAAATACACCCTAGTCATTTTTGACGAGTACTTAAGGTACACATGGGTTCACTTTCTCAGGAAGAAGAGTCGGGAAGCAAAAATGATCATGTCTTTTTATCAGAATGGTTGAAAACCAAAATGATGTAAAAGTCAAGCAAATCAAAACTAATAATAGGACTGAGTTTAGAAACTCTAAGTTTGAGAGTTTTTGTAATGAGAAAGGAATTTCTCAAAACTTCTCTTCTCCATATACACCTGAACAAAATGGTGTAGCTGAAAGAAAGAATAGAACTCTCATTGAGGCTGCTAGAACAATGCTGAAGGGCTTAGTACTCTCTAAGCATTTCTAGACTGAAACAGTCAGAATAACCTGTTATACTCAGGATAGATCAATCATAGTCAAAAGACATGATAAGACTCCCTATGAGATATTCAGAGAAAGGATCCCTAATATCAACTATTTTCATGTATTTGGATGTTTTGTGTTTATTCATAATCACAAGGATCATCTAGGCAAATTTGATGCAAAAGCTGATGATGGATATTTCCTAGGATACTCATTTAACTATAAAGCCTTTAGAGTCTTCAACACAAGAAGACAACAAATAGAGGAAACTTATCATGTTACATTTAATGAGTGTATTGAAGCTATTAGATTTACAAATACCTCAGTAGATGAAATTAGAATTGATTATTCATCTAGATATCCCATTGATGAATTTCTTTAGGAGGATGATCCATCTAGACAATATCAAGCAAATTCTGATATTTCATACTACATCATCCCTCATGGTCGTTCACTTACTAAACTCACCCAAGATACTCATGTCACTGAAGTGATTACTCTAAATGTACAAGATACACCTCACACTAAGGATGTTAAAGGTTCTCCTGACCTAACAAACACT
>BQNB010174829.1:0-13222 GCA_026074375.1 Tanacetum coccineum
TGCCATGGTTATAGAGAACAAGGTCAAAAAATTAATTATAACCACATTTCTTTTTCTTGCCATCAAAGTCCTCCGTGCCACTGCATTCCCAGAACAGTATGTAAAGATACATAATTATTATACTATATCATACCATAAATAACTTATGTTATTTACTACTGGGTTGTAAACAAAACGATGTCTTCTCCCAAACACTCTACTTCTGATATTGAGGATACTTTTTCCTCTATGAATATTCTTAACTATACTTCGGTCTCATCAGATTATTTCCCAGCTTCATCGGGAAGCAATTCTTTTAACTCTTCGGAAAACTCTAAAGATAACATGATCCCACCAGTATTCTTACCTTTCTACAATAATCCTTGTTTAAAGGGCGTACAAGCATTTTATGCTAAGGAATCACCTATTTCACCACAAGATTCTATTACTCCACTAGCTATTTTGACTCCATCTTCGGTATTACCACCATCACTACTATTTGATCTCTGATATTTCTTTGTTCCTGAAGAATTATTACCACCTAAGAAGCAAATCCATCCCTCATCTTCTTCCTCAGCTACGTTATCTAATTCATCTCGGAATCAAACCTGTGATTTGGTATCACCATCTTTCTCAATTTATACTCCTACCCCACCTCAGATATTTGAGATAGGAAAATGTCAATAAGATGTAACTGAAACATCAATAGTGGACAAATCGAAGATATTTTTAAATTACTTAGATAACTCTATCTCACCACATCGAGAAAATAGAGGAAGGAATAATGATAGAATGATCATACGAAGGGCATAGGATAACTAAAGATTAAACAGAGAAGTCCGATCTCAATATCAAACTTCAAGAAGAAGCATTAGGGCAAAAGATAGAATAAGCCTTTGCTCACTACAGAATTTACGACTTGAACAAATCATTGAGAAAAACCAGCTCGCACCAACAGATCAAGAGGATCTTTAGGATGTCACTAACCCGGACAAAAACAACAAAGTTTTTTGTTTTTTGTTTTTATTTTAAAAAAAAGTTATAGCTTTACCTAGCCACGGATTGTGGTAAAAATAAAAAAACTTTGTCCAAATCTTGACTATGTACAGTAAGAAGGCAAGTTATTTATGAAGGCAATCCCGTTACGTACCTTATTTCCAGCTTATCTCATCTCCATCATTGCATCATTATCTCCGTCTTCATGAATCATACCATAACCTCTAAGTGCTTAAAAATTCAAAATTAAGCATTATTCTTTAAGCATTTTAAGCATCACATTTTCTTTTATTACTTTCCAAACTTGTGATGTCATTCTTACTACGTGTTGTCTTATGTTGATAGAATGCCTCCCAAAAGGACGTCAACATCTGAAACACCAGCCATAACTTTGGATGCCATCCAACAACTGATTGCTAATGGCATTGCCACAGCTCTGGAAGCACAAGCTGCAACAATGGCAAGTGCTAGTAATCCCAACAGGAACACCAGACCTACTGGAATTCCTGTAACAAAAATGGGAAACTATAAAGAGTTCGTTAGCTGTCAACCTTTCTACTTCAATGGTACGGAAGGAGCAGTTGGCCTCATTCGCTGGTTTGAGCGGACTGAATCGGTATTTTCTCGTAGCAACTATGCCGAGGAAAACAAAGTGAAATTTGCTACCGATACTTTAACCGATGATGCCCTATCCTGGTGGAAATTCACTACGCTCACCTATTGGAATAGATCAGCCATCAATCACTTGGACCGAAGTGCAAAGGGATTTAACCAATAAGTATTGCCCTCGAACTGAAGTCAAGAAAATGGAAGACGAATTTTACAACTTGGCCGTGAAAGGAAATGATCTTAAGACTTACATTAGGAGATTCCAGGAATTAGCCGTCTTATGCCCAAACATGGTACCAAACACCGAGAAACTTATGGAAGTCTTCATCAGTGGATTACCCAGAAGTATTGAAGGAAATGTTACTGCCTCGAAGCCTCAGACTTTGGAGGAAGCCACCAACATAGCCCAGAGGTTAATGGATCAGATAATAAAGCATGATTCTGCACAAGAAATCAATGATCTCAAACGAAAGCTTGAGGATAAGGGAAACATCATCAACAACAACAACTATCAGAATAACTATAACAACAACAACCGTAACAATGATTACCACCAACAGCAGAATAGAAGGCAAGAAACCTTCAGGACTTATGCTGCCACCAATGGATATACTGGGAATCGTCCCTTGTGTGAAAGGTGCACCCTGCATCACATAGGACCCTGCACTGTCAAGTGTCAGACTTGCAACAAGGTAGGTCATTTGACCAAGAATTGCAGAAACAAAAGACCAACCACTAGAAACAACCTACAATCAGTATCCCTAACTTGTAATGTCTGTAAAGAGAAAGGACATTATGCAAATCGGTGCTCAAAAGCAAACAACAGGGCCACAGGAAGGCGTACTTAGAGACAAGTTTACTTTTTTCACTCTAGAATTTATACCCTAGAAACAACTCTCTAGGATATTAAAGTCTTCTTCAATCTGAAAAACTCCAATCATCAAGCTACAATCCTTGTCGTTTGTTACTTATTCTAGAATCCTGCTATGAGATACGTAGCATAAGTATCAACTCTTTTAGAGTTTCATATGTAAAGTTATCCATGAATTAATAAAGTGATAATTCCGTTACATCTTGTTATCTGGTGGTATCAAAACTCGACATTGTTTGTTAATTCTATCATGTTCAACTCTGAATACTCTCCTCATACCTTTGAAACATAAAATATCATCCTTGACTACATAGGCGACAATACAATTATCATCTCAATATTTTTCTAACCTTTCATGATCATATCATTTTCTACACATTACCATTTCGATATTATGTTTTTATGCTTAGGTAAGACGATTTATGATCATCTTATTGAAATGAATTAGGACGCTTCTTCATTTGAATAAAAAATTATAAATCTCTGAACTATGAATTTATAAATTCTCAGGTACAAGGATTTGGACGCTTCTCTTTGTAAGTGACAAATTATAAATAAGTAGGCTTAAGTATATAGCATACGTACAAACAAGTTTTTCATCGTTTGTACAAATAATTCCTTTTTCACTATCATTATCCATTATTAACCTTTTATTAACTGTTCATTTCCAAATCTGTATCCCACATTAATTAGCAACTCTCTTACAAAATTCATATCTGTCCTTGACAACTCTCCAGCATTTTGACTAAATATCGGGACGAATTTTCCTTTAAGGGTGAGACTATAACAACCCAAGAATTTTTCATCAAATACAAAATCACCTATTTTATTTATGATCACAAATCTATGGAAATTTTCGCTTATATTAATTACTTGCATTGCCGATATCTCAATATCAAAGTAACTGCATAACTAAAGTAGACAGCTCACGCAACCGACCTATGCCAATCCTAATCTTCATATATGTCAAATCAAACTCATAACATGTCAGGGTCAATATCTAATATCATTATTACAAAGTACATACTCATATAATATACATTCTGCAACATTATATCAAGACCGTGCTTCTAAACTGTTATTCGATACCTCTAAAACCCTAAGTTCCATGAAGTGTTAATATCTAGAAGTGAATGGTAACAAGCTACTAAAGTAGATGTTACAAGTAATAAAACATCTCAATTTGAAATATAAAAATCGCTGCAATCAATACAAGCTTCAAAGCATAATGTATAAGTCATTAATGGACGATATCCAAAATAGTCATTTTACCTCTGTTTTCCTAAAGAATCTTGTACAATATATCAAGTACAAGTTACAAGCAAGTCATACACTTCATTTACAATCCATATTCATTCTCATTTCATGAAATTACAAGAAATCCAAGTTAGAAACCCTAACCCGAGCAAAATACTAAAATGTGAACCGTTTTTATCCATCATAAACCTCAACCAACCCTCAAATAAGTTGTAATAACTTAATTTACAACATTACTAATCATATACAATCATCATTTCATCATTTCATTCCAATTATATGCAAAATGAATCCGAGAAACCCTAAACGTACCAAAATGGAACATTTGACCCGTTTACTCATTTCTAACCATTTAAACCTCCAACAATCAATAAAGTGCCATTGTAAACTCATATAATGAGTTTACAATCCATCATATATCATTTTCCTAACAATATACAAAAGTTATAAGCCTTGAAAACCCTAATAAAACCCTAATGTGCCCTAAATTGAACCCACGGCTTATTCATTCATTTTCGACCCATTTTAACCCAAACCACTTATCAAACCTTGATTATAATCCTTAATACAAACCTTAAGATCAGTAATCTATCATCTTGGATCAAGTACACACGAATTATAAGCTTGAAAAACACTAAGAAACCCTAAACGTGCCCATTTGGACCCGTACACCTTTTTGGCTCATTTCCACTCATTTTAATAAGCAACCATGTGATCAAGCACCTCTATGACAAGCACCTCTCTTCCTCAAGCAGCTTACAAGCACCACCATTCCATTTCTTGGCCAAAATTCAAGCCATATCCTCTTTTTTTTATTCATATCAGCCGCGGCATGTACATGGTGCTTCCACCATGTTCTTGCTAGCTTCTAGTCTATAAAACTCACTCTATAGCTTCTCCTAATCACCCTCTAGATGTCCTATGTGTCCTAAACCTGGTACAAAGTTTCTGGCCTCTAAGGTCGTCAACACTATAAATAGGGCACATACCTTCATTTCAAATCATCCCCCCTTCCTCCTTTATAACCACATAGCAGCAATCATTGCTCAATATGTATTCTACAGATCCCAAAAGTCCAAGAACAAAGTAAGCAAAAGAAACCAAGAAAAGAACCGGAAATCATTATTCTAGGCGTACGTAGACTGAAAAGTCCGCGATTTAACCTGTTTCCAAGCTATGAGCTCAAACCCAGGTTCTATCGTCTTCATACCTGCTACTACACCCTTATAATGTTCATATGATCCTAAATAAACTCTTGTTAAAGTTTCATAACTCAATTCATGCTCATTTTCCATTTTGATCCAAAATTGTACAACCCGAAACCCTAATTTTTAGTTGTTCATGAAAGTAAATGTTATAATGGTTATATGTTGTTATAATCTATCCTAACATGCTTAATTAATGTTAAAATAACCACTTTATTGATTATTGAAGGAATTTGAACTTAAAACCCGCGCGTTTACGTTTTGAAACCCAAAATTTGACACCGTTTGCTTCCTACTTAACGAATCGTTATTTAAACTTAGCGTTGCCTTTAAAGAACATATTTTACTTTAATATAACATAATAAATGTCATGAAATGTAAAATAGAGCTTTCATGGCAATTTTAGACATGTAATGTAAATATAATCCATGCAAGGGGTATACAGCGAACTTTTGGAAACTCATAACTAAAGAGACTAAAAAATGTCATTTTATCAAAGTTATAACTACAGGGGTCTATTATTTCATTTTAAAAGTGCAAGTCTACTGTATATCTTTTAAACTTGAAGGTCCAAACTCATAAAGTTCAAACTCCCGAGAGATAATTTGCTACTTTTCATTCTCAAGGGTCTAAAATTTAACATTTGAAAAAGTATAAAAATATATTCAAAACCTTACAAAACATAACTTTTAATTACCGTTTGACTGCTTAACATTTCCCATATATTGATAAAACGCTAAAACCGTTATGTTATAACCATAATATCATTCATCATCAATGTGCCTTTATAAATCATGTCCCAGATCTCTATTGTACCACAATACTAGGGAGCTTCATATTAAAGAGTTCTATTGGTTATAAGTTCTGACTGATTTGTTTGGTTAACGGTTTAAAGTGCCTGTTTGTTAAAAGCTCCTCAACTTTTAAGAATGACTTCGAATTATGATGGGCCCGAACGGTGATACAATAATTCCAAACTCTTCAATCAAATTCATAACTCTTAGAACCAAAGTTCTAAAGTACAATCTTCCTAAGACTTGACATATTTACTCAGGTTGCGTGACGTGGCTGTTTACTATCATTTTGCTATATCAACCTTCCCCGTTAAGATTGTGATAAGGTCGTCAGCTTTCATTCTAAAATAATTATTGCATCTACCTATCAGGTGAAGTTCATAACCTCGCCTTTACTTATTTTACATGTTTTATAAACCCGAGGGATACATCTTGCTAAACTCTTTTACATACTCGTTTATCTTATAACAATGTGATTACTTTTCAAAGACTTAGTGAAGTTCATAACCTCGCCTTTACTTATTTACATGTTTTATAAACCCGCGAGGGGGATACATGCTTGTTACAAACTCTTTTACATACTCGTTTATCTTATAACAATGTGATTACTTTTCAAAGACTTATACATGCTTAAACCATGAATACAAGTGTTTTTCCAAGTTATATGCTATCCTGATATACCATTACGACTAATGTCTAAGTTACTATATGCCAAAAGTCCCTCATTATCATGGACCATTAATCACTTACGGGTGAACGCGAATATTGTGGATAGATCTATCGGGATTGACGAATCCTGTTTGTGTTAACCGGATAGGTAACCAAACACACTATATTTGAATTTCATAGGTATATGGCAATTACCTACACCGAGGGCCATTATCTCTCTATATATATATACCACATCATTTTGGGTATATATATACACTAGTCAGTTTGTGTGCCATGAGCTTAGACCAAGACCAAATCAGACCAAACAGACCAAACAAGACGATAACGCAATAATACACTGTTACTATGATAATTGTAATTTGTTTGAAAAACTTATTACTAATAACGGGTGTATAATAACAATACCATTTTCCATAATAATTGTGTTTATACAATTATTACACTATGACTTGTATTCAACTATTACATTTCAAACCTATGAATTTCACTCAACCATTGTGTTGACTTTTTAGCATGTTTATCTCAGGTAATTGAGCAACTTATGGCACGGAGTGGCATGGACTCGAAGATGGCTAAAACTTGTTATCATTCACATTGTATGTAACTAGATTTTGGGACCTGCCTTTGTAAAACTCTGATTTTAAATGAATTACGTTTCTTTTTGAATCAACGTCTCTTGAGTCCGTTTTCCTAAGATTATGATTGTTGTTTCCATGAAGTAATACCCCAGATTAGCTTCCGCTGCTAAATGTAAAGAACGGGTGGTGTACAATAGCCCAAAGTCTGGAGGGGTATTTTAGTCATTTTGTGAGGCCCCCAATTTGCCAGCAACACTGAAACATTTCGCAATGAATTGGCCACGTCAGATCACATCCACAAATAATATTCCATCAATGATGAGTAATAATTGCTTATAGAACCGTCGGATCATGCGTCTGTCACTTCTGCATTTACTCATCACCGTGTACACGTGTCATACCCCTATTGGCCAGCCGACTTTCCACCTCTGCAACCTCGTACAATCATCAGCCGCCAGCCGCCACTGGCGAGCCAAAAAGTGGGATCCACATGACACATCATCCAGTGACGTCAGCAAGTCAATAGGTTGGGTCGGGTTGCCACGTGTCACCGCCGAAGTAGGACACGTGGCATCCGATGTGGCAGTGAGGGAAATTGCAAAAGCCAGCCTCGAACTTGCGACCTTCAAGGTGAAAGACACAAAGGGTCACCCTTTTTCCAGCTGCGCTGGAGTGTCTTTCAAATATATATATGCAAAGGGTTTTATTTAAGTGCTAAATGAGATAAGTCCATATTTATTAAAGAAGGTCAAATAGAAATTTGACCGATTCATATAAGAATATTTAGACCGGTTCAAAAGGTGAAGAAGGTACTGACGGACTCGTAATTTCTTGCTCTTTCTAGTGGAGTGTTCGAGGAAATTTTCCGACTACGTTTGAATCTCGATAAATGTGAAAATGTCATCGAAACTTATCCAAAAATTACAGTTTTTGCTTTGTTTTCAATCCCTTATACCTGTAAGACATAATAACACATACAAAACATATTTTTAATAGTTATTAGTCCATTTTAGTGTGTTTTTTGGAAAAAAAATGATGTGTGTTTAAGCACACATCAAAATTCCCCCACACTAAGCCATTGCTGGTCCTACACGCAACGTTTATTACACACGTTGTGAAAGAAAATCTTTAAAACCCCCTTAACTAATAATCCCTCACATCAAACAAGAACAAAAAGGTGTTCAAATGGGGTATAAGAAAAGTCATTTGTTTCGAAAACGCCCTGTTTTAACCATTTATTCATCAATAAATAAAAAACTAAGTTAAAATTTTATTTAATTTATATAAAAGGCTTTAATAACGGAAACACTCAAACTGGTGTCTCCAGGAACAATGATCTTCATCCTCATTTTCACAATCCCCGAAACCAATCTTAAACGAAATCACATCTAAATAAAATATAAGATCTAACATTACTCATAAATGTTAATTGTGTAAGCGGAGCTACTTCTTGCTCCTTTATTCCTAATTCTTCTAAGGAATTTATTTGGAAAACATAAAGTGAAATGAGATCACTTATTTTAATATATTATGGTCTTATTATTATAAAGGTGTCCGTTTATAACCACTAATTAGTTTTGAAAACCTTTTCCTAAAGAACCGATTTGAGAGAACAATGTCAACATTAAGGTTTCTAATTTAATCAAGATTTAGGGGATATCCTTTTTATTTCATCCGAAATAACCCAACTACGAGTCCAGAGACGGAGGCTTTATTTAGATATCCCCGGAGTCGAAATTTGGCTTTATTATTATTATTATTGCAGCAGTATTAGCTCTCGGTCCTTCAAACAACTAAGACAATGAGAGCGAACCGTCAGAAAACCGTAGTCTTATTTTGACCTCGAGAATTTCCTCGACCTTTTTAAATTCTGAGTCAACGGGAGCGAACCGTCAGGAAACAGTAAACTTTTGTCGGTCTTGGATTATTATTATTATTATTACCTCCACCCTTTAAACAACTGAGTCAACGGGAGCGAATCGTCAGAAAATAGTAGTCTTATTTCGGCTTTGGTTTATTACATTTTATTAATTTTATTATGGCCAAGTTCGAGTCCTGTGATCTTTTAACTTCTGAGTCAACGGTAGCGAGCCTTCAGGAAATGGTAGCCTATTTCCCCACAACACTGACAAAACCTCGATGTGTACCTTACTTTCATCAGAAGGAATTCTCTAAGAAAGGATTAAAAACTAAGAATTGAAAAACCGTGCAACTTTATTTATTAAAAATTATTTTATTGCATTTATTTAGGTAATGGGAGCAAAACGCCACAATTAACCTCTATGAGCTCTAAAGAGATCCAACTACTCCAAGCTTAGCATCTAACTTATATTCAACTCTATCAATTTTCGTTCTTTGCAAAAAAATTAAGTCTTACAAATGCTTAGTCTCGAAAGTTAAGGGGAAAACTAGAGTACAATACTCGGTCAAGTCAGAATCTCCCTTGTTTTAGCCTATGGGCCTACTTATTTTTATATCATTTTTTATAAAATAAAACAATATATCGGTCAAAACGGGGTTGCGTGGGGCATAGACAAGCACATGTATGATCATTTTGATAGAAATCCCCCCACACTTAGAACTGAACATTGGCCTCAATGTTCAAAAATATCAGGAGCTACCCCCACACTTAGGAACAAAAAAGGCAAATGCTAACAATTCCAGTATAAAAGAGGAAACAATATCAATGTATATATAAATATAAAATATATATATATATATATATATATATATATATATATATATATATATATATATATATATGATCAGGACAGAAGATTTCCCTAGATATAATCATGCAATTAATCGGAGACCGAGTGTTGGAGGATTGAAAACAAGCACGGTAGTCTTCACGATCATAGGGAATCCTGCGAGCAAAGACGGATACTTACTGTTACATTAGATTCACCCTTAAAAACGACAAGATCCAAGTAATGGAAACGTGAAAGCGAAAGGAGCCATATATAGAGAGAAAAGAGAAAAGATATGAGAAGTTGTATGTGTGGTAGAGAGAAAAGAGAAACCACACACACACACACTTTTACAAGTGTGACCTCTACCCCATCCATAGGAAGTTATGTAGGGGGTAATTTACAGTCCTGACATCGACTAGCTAAACTAACCCGACAGAACTATAAATGATAAATGTAATTCTGGATTAGTCACCATATTTTAGGGCTAACAATCTTCCCCCAATATGTGGACATACGGAATTACTTACAATGTTCCTATCAGGTACAAATACAACACAAATAAAGTCTTCCAAAGCGCTTCCAGAGCTAAAGATGTCTTCTGAGTACTCCTTGTCTTGAAACTTGTACTCCAGCTTGGATCTTCTGTGTCTTTACTTGTACAGGAACCATTGTAGTATGCATGAGTTGGATTAACTTCCCCCAATCCATGCAGCATGTCTTGAAAAGCTTTCTTCATAGACTCCTTTTTGTCGAAGTTTCTGAATCAGCTTCCCCCCAAACCAACATCCCTATCTTGAGCAGATTCTAAAACATTGATGTAGCTTGAACAATCTTCTACTTGTCATCAAAGTGCACAGCAGAATTTTGTAGAAGTCAAACCACACTAACGACCACTGCTTCTTGTCATTAGGGCTTGGTGAATATTTGTTCGGGGGTGCATGCGAGAAATCAGCAACTGTTCTTCTCACGTTTGCAGAATACTTCACAAACCATTCTAAGTGAAGTAGTATACACTACTTCCCCCTGAAAGTTGACATGGTAACATCAAAGTCAATTAAGTCCCGAATGTACACATTTCCCCCCATGATGGTTGCGAACTCTCGGAAGCATCATTGTCGTGTACGTCCATATACTCGAGAAGTTCTTGTCATAAGCACAAATCTTGATATACAAAAGAATCATTACCTCGTTGCATCAAAAAACCGTAAAGTGAGTATGAAGCAATGAATCAAGAACACTTGGTATAATCAAGGTCTTGTGAATGAATGTCATCAAAGAACTTTGAAGATTTTGCTTAGACTGTGAAGTATCTTTGTCTGGGAATAGCACAAAAATACCCGTGAGAAGTGCTGATTACATCTGGCTAACTTACCAACCTCGTATTCTATCGGCTATTATAGTGACCACTTAGTGAAGTAAGAAACTGGAAGTAAAAATCCGCCAAATTTGTTACTTATCTTGCACTATGTTATTGAAGAACGGTGTAGAAGAAAAATCTCTAAGTACCTTATACAACTTCCATCAAAAGTATAAAGAAGTACAACACCTCTATAATTATACACATCGGACATCTGCGTTTGACCCTAAGTACTACAAAACGTAACTCCTTAAGTGAAGTTGTCCAGGTCTTCACCAACCACCCCTTGACTGCTGGAAACTAGATAATCCAAGTCTCAATTATAACCGTATACGTTCAAGCAAGTCATCAATAGATAGAAAATAGAAGAAGGTCTTGATGATGAAATAAGTAGACGCCTTTGTGAAATTCAACTTTAATCGCAAATAAGGGATACCAAATCCACTTCGTAATCACTTGTCATCGTAATCCAAATCTCTAGCCATTTTGTCATTTAAGTTGAATCTGTTCAGGATCGTTTGGGATTAAGGTGTTTGTTGTTTGTGTGGTGTGATGTAAGTGGTTGATTGTTTCTTATAGTCTCGATTCTTGATTGTGTGTTTGTTTATTAGATTCCCAAATTCGGTTATATGCCCAAAGTCGGTCATATGCCCACCTGATGCGCAGATCGACCTTCGCGGTAAGGTCGAATTTTTTTTTGGGAAATTAGGTGTTCAAAACGAGGGTTTTCTTTGAGATAAGCCGCTGCCAAAATGTTAGCAAACCGCCGCCATATAATATAGCAAACCGTCGCCAAACTTTGATCTCAAACCGCTGCCAAAGTTTAAAGCAAACCGCTACCTATTTTTATCCAAACCACTGCCAATATTATATTAAGCAAACCTCCTCCGAGGGCAAACCACCGCCTAGGGCAAACCGCCGCCTATGAACTTTGTCAAACCGCCATGGATTTTTTATTTGGCCAGAGTAACATTTCATTTTGTTCAATAAAATAAGCAACCCTCCACACCTGTTCAAACCGCAGTGTATCTTTAAAATAATCAAACAGCCGCTTAAGTTGGCAAACCGTCGTGGTCTTTTAGCAAACCGCCGGCTATATAATTGAATATTTAAAGCAACCCGCCTTTGACCTGGTCAAACCGCCGGCTACTTTTTCCTTTAAACACGGATCTTGTCCCCTCTTTTTATTAAACCGCCACCAAGAAAATAATATTATAATCAAACCTCCATGAAGAACATCAAGAACGAATTTTTCAAAATAAGCCAAATAAGCTATTTCACTTCTCAAATAAGCTATAGGGGCTCAATACTAAGTGGTTAATGAGATTAAAACACGAAATAACAACCATATATTCGTGAATCATCAAATTCGAGCCAAACCTCCACTTAGAACACATAAAAAGTCAACCCTTTTTAAGCTTAATAATTCGATCTAGGATCATATGTAACTCGTAAGATGGTAGCAATCTAACCTGTTTAACATGTAGATCGAGGAAAGAAAAATATTAACAACCAAATAAGCCCACTAATTTTTTGATCCATGGGCTTTTTCCACAAAATAAGCCACAAAAATTTGAGCTTATGAACCACGAAATCAGTAGTTAAACAACACGGATTCCCCCTGTGCTCTGGTGTCAATTGTTATAACAAGATTCACCCTTATAACACATGATCCGGAGGCATGGTAAAGTGAAAGAGAAATTGAGCCATGTTTATTAGAGAGAAAGGATATGAGATGGGAAGTTGTGTGTGTGTTAGAGAGAAAAGAGAAACCACACACACTACACCTTACAAAAGTGAACTTCTACCCCTCCATGGAAGTATGGAGGGGGTATTTATAGTCTCGGGCTTGACTAGCTAAACTAACCCGACACGACTATAAATGAGAAATGTAATTCCGGATTAGTCACCATATTTTAGGGCTAACAATTCCCCACTATTATGAACCGTTAGTTACTTTGTGTAAGCGCAAAAGCTGTGAATAGATCTATTGGGACTCACAATCCCCGTCCGGGTATTTAATAACTCGTGCCACGTCAAACGGACACATTTACATTTGAAATCATACGTGGGTGTTTGGCAACATCAACTCTAAGAGAGAAAAATACTTGGGTGTTTGGCCGCACCAACTCTCGGAGAAAAATACTTGGATGTCTGGCAACACCAACTCCCTCTCACAACATATGTTAATGTTCGGTGTCATTAGCTTAG
>BQNB010174832.1:0-13222 GCA_026074375.1 Tanacetum coccineum
TGAGCTTAGGGACTTCTCTTGATCTTCTATTACTGCTATGGAATGCTAGAACTCCATTTGAGTGTGTGAGATGAGTTTTGAGGGATGATTTGAAAGGGTTGCTTGGTTCGTGTATTTATAGGGTGAAAAGACCCTTAATGCCCAAGTTTACTTGGTGTAAGATATCTAGTGCTAGAGTAGTAAGTATTAAGGGCTAGGAGGGTGAGTAATATAAGCTAGAAACTAGATATGAGATGTAAATGGGGGTTTGAAGGCCACGGCTAGGATATGGAGATAAGGAGGTGACAAACCACCTTGGTGGCCAAGTATATTAGCAAGTAGGTGATGGAGGTGCTTGCTAGGCTGCTTGGTGACATAAGGGTGAGGTCATGGAGTTGCTTGGATGGGTGATTGGTTTAAAAATGGGTAAAAATAGGTGAGAATGGGTATCGGGTTGGTTTAGGGTTTTGGACTTTTAGATTGAGTTGGGATTAGGGTTTAGGTTAGATTAAGGTTTAGGATTAGTGTTAGGATTAAGATTATGGTTTAAGATTAAGGTTTAGGGCTTAGTTTTAGGTTTAAGGTTTAGGTTTTGGTTGAAATTGAAATTAGGGTTTAAGGTTTCATTTTTAGGGTTTAGTGTTTTAGATTAGGGTTTAGGATAATTAAGTGTTTTGTTTCTTGTACCTTTTGTTAAAGTGGTGGTAAGAAACTAAAATGAATTTGGAGGTAAAATGACCTAATTTAGTTTTTAGGCATGATTAGCTTGTACATTATGCTTTAGAAAGTTGTAACTTGCTTCAGGAGGGAAAAGATATTCAAATGTTATGTATTGATACTTGTACACATGCTTTAAAGGCTTGTACATTCATTTTATATGTATACATTACATATAATTAGGGTTTTGATGTAAACGTTAACGTTTAATGCTTGTTTTGATATAACGTTTTGAAAAGTACGTTAAATGAATAATGTACTTGGTAAAATGATATTAAGATATTGACTTGACATATTAGGATGTTTACATGATGTAAACATAGATAGAGATAGCATTGATAGAGGTTGCGTGAGCTCGTTTACTTTAGAGATGCAAGTTACGTTGCATAATGAGATAAAGCAAAAATTTCCCTGTAAAAAGGTGGTATATATATAATAGATAGATATTACAGTGCATCTAATTTAATAGATGGATAATTACATTGATGAAAATTGCGGGTTGTTATAGTCTCCCCCCTTAAAAGAAATCTCGTCTCGAGATTTAGTTGGATGCCGGAGTGGTGTTTAAAAATAGATGTGGGTACTTGGCACGAATTTGATCTTCGCGTTCCTAAGTAAATTCTGGTCCTGTTTTAGAGTTTCATCTTACTTTGATTATAGGAATACGACTTTGTTTTAGTTGCTTAACTTCTACAAAGTTAAGTTTGTCATCAAGCCGATGCTCTTTCATTGGAATGACAAGGGATTCATCAGATAAGCATTTCTTTAGATTAGAAATGTAGAAAGTACTATGGACACTACTAAGCTCTTTAAGAAGCTCTAGTTTGTATGTCACTGGGCCAATCCGTTCAAGGATTTTAAATGGTCCAATGTACCGAGGGTTAAGCTTTCTTCATTTTCCGAATCGGATGACACCTTTACGAGGTGATACTTTCAACATAACACGATCTCCAACTTGAAATTCTAAAGGCTTTCGCCTTATATTGGCATAACTTCTCTGTCGGTCTCTTGCAGCTTGCAAGCGTTGTCGAATTTGCACTATTTTCTCAGTGGTTTCATGGATTATTTCTGGTCCTGTAAGTTGAACATCTCCAACTTTGGCCTAACAAACAGGTGATCTGCACTTTCGACCATAAAGTGCCTCGAATGGTGTTGCCTTAATACTGGCATGGTAACTGTTATTATAAGAAAATTCTATCAATGGTAAGTGTTTTTCCCATCATTTTCCAAAATCTATAACACAGGCTCGAAGCATGTCTTCGAGTGTTTGAATGGTCCTTTCATTTTGTCCATCGGTTTCGGGATGATATGCCGTACTCATGTCTAATTAAGTACCCAAAGCATTTTACAACGATTGCCAGAATCTGGATGTGAAATGACTGTCAAGATCCGAAATGATAGATATTTTTCACGCCATGTCGGGAGACTATTTCTTTGATGTACAACCTTGTAAGGGTTTCCATACTATCTATCTCTCGGGTAGGGATGAAGTGTGCAGATTTGGTAAGGCGATCGACAATGACCCAGATTGTGTCATGTCCGTTTGATGTTTTGGGCAGTTTTGTGATGAAATCCATTGTGATTCTCTCCCATTTCCACATAGGAATCTCCGATTGTACCAGTAAGCCGGATGGCTTCTGACATTCTGCCTTAACTCTAGAACATGTTAAACATTTGCCAACATATTCAGCGATGGTTGCCTATATGTTAGGCCACCAATAGAGTTTCTTAAGATCCTGATACATCTTGTCAGAACCCGGGTGAATGGAATATTTTGATTTATGGGACTCATGCATGATCAAGTCTCTCAGATTACCAAAGAGTGGTAACCTACTTCGATTCTTAATACAACGAGTTCCATTAGGACGTATTTCAAACGCTCTATCCATTTATCATAAGTTTTTAGCCTTGATGTTTTCTTCTTTAAGTGCTTTGGTTTGAGCTTTAAGAATTTGTGAGGGTAAGTTTGGATGAATGGTCATAACTAATGATCTAACTCGGAGTGGTTTGATTCGTTTCTTTTGGCTTAAGGCATCTGCCACAACATTTGCCTTTCCAGGGTGATAACGAATCTCACAATCGTAATCTGCGAGTAATTCTAACCAACGGCGTTGTCTCATGTTCAATTCTTTTTTATTAAGAATATGTTGAAGACTTTTATGATCGGTGAAAACCGTACACTTTGTGCCATAGAGATAGTGTCTCCAAATTTTAAGAGCAAACACAACTGCGCCTAATTCGAGATCATGAGTGGTATAGTTTTCTTCATGAGGTTTGAGTTGTCAGGATGCATATGCAATAACTTTCTCTTCTTGCATTAACACTGCTCCCAGACCTTGATGAGATGCATCACAGTAAACAACAAAATCGTTATTTCATTATGGTAATGCTAAGATTGGAGCTTCACATAGCTTCTGTTTAAGTAGTTGAAAAGCTGTCTCTTGGTCTTTGCCCCAGATATACTTCTTGTTTTTCTGGGTTAATTCAGTCAAAGACTTTGCAATATTTGATAAATCTGTGATAAATCTCTGATAATAACCGATGAGTCCTAAGAATTGACGTATTTCTGTGGGTGTTGTAGGATATGCCCAATTCTTAACTGCTTTAATCTTGACGGGGTCAACATGAAGTCCTTGACTATCAATTAAGTGTCCAAGAAATTATACGATATGGATCCAGAAATCACATTTGGAGAATTTGGCATATAATTTCTCCTTTTTGAGTAATTATAGGATTATTCTCAGATGATTTGCGTGTTCTTCTTTGTTACGAGAGTAGATAAGAATATCATCGATAAACACTATTACAAATTTATATAAGTATGGTTTACACACACAATTCATGAGATCCATGAATATTGTAGGTGCGTTAGTTAAACCCAATGACATCACTTGAAATTCATAGTGTCTGTATCTTGTTCTGAAAGCAGTCTTGGGAATATCTTCATCCCTGACTCTCAGTTGATGATAGCCTGATCTTAAGTCAATCTTCGAGTAGACACTCAAACCTTGAAGTTGGTCAAATAAGTCATCAATCCTGGGTAATGGGTAACGATTCTTTATGGTAAGTTTATTCAACTCCCGGTAATCGATACACATCCTGAAAGATCCGACTTTATTTTTAACAAACAAGACAGGAGCTCCCCAAGGTGAAGTACTTGGTCGAATAAAATCTCGGTCTTCCAACTCTTAAAGTTGGTTAGATAATTCCTGCATTTCTGAAAGAGCTAATCTATAAGGTGCTCAGGCTACAGGTGTCGCACCTGGAATTAAATCGATTTGAAATTCTACTTGACGAACGGGAGGAAGGCTAGGCAGATCTTCAAGAAAAACTTTCGGGAATTCTCTAACTACCGGTATGTTTTCTAGTCATTTTTCGTCTGACTTCTTTTCCATTATTTGGGCTACGAAAACTTGACATCCCCTGGATATATACATTTCGGTTTTTATACAGGATATGAGATTTAGTTAGGTTTTACTTCGGTCACCTCAAATGATTAAAGTTTCACCGTCGATGGGAACGTGAACGACTTTCTCGTCATAGATGATCCTATCATGTTACTTGGATAACCAATCCATACCAATGACAACGTCAAAATTACCGAGTTTAATCGGCATAAGATCAATTTCGAAAGGTTGATTTAACAAAGTCAGAGTTTCACCCTGAATAATGGTGTTTGTGCTTACTAAGTTTCCGTCAACCATTTCGATATTGTAAAAGGTATCTATTGTAATGGGTGGAATATTTAGCTTAGAGGCAAGAGATATGGACACGAAGCTTTTATCAGCTCCAAAATCAAATAACACTCTAGCTAGATATTGGTTTAGAAGATACATACCCGTGACTACGTTCGGGTCTTGATGAGCATTCCTATCCCTTAGCATGTAAGCTATTCCCTGGGCATTGTTGTTGGTGGTCTTTCGGCATTGATTTGCATAATGCCCCCTCTCTCCACAAGCATGGCAAGTAACTGTCACTGGTAGCAGATTACTTCCAGTGGCTGGCCTTTGTTTCTGCAGTTCTTAGTCATATAGCACACCTTGTTGCAAGTATTACACTTGACAGTGCAAGGTCCTGTGTGATGCAAAGTGCATTTCTTACACAAAGGAAGGCTTCCAAAATACCTACTATTTTCAGCTGGAGTGGCAGCATAAGCCCTAAAGGTTTCATGTCTTCTGTTCTGTTGTGGTTGGTGATTATTGTAACGGTTGTTGGTGTTGGTGTTACGGTAGTTGTTGTTGTTGAAAGTTCTTCTGTCGTCAAACTTTCATTTGTGATCACTTGATACTTGCACCGGAGTGTGCTTTGTTACCTGATCCATTAGCCTCTGGGCTATGTTAATGGCTTCCTATAAAGTTTGAGGTTTAGAGGCGGTAACATTCCCTTCAATACTTCAAGGCAATCCCCCGATGAAAACTTCCATCATTTTCTCAGAATCTGGCACCATAGTAGGACATAAGGTTGCCAATTACTGGAATCTTCTCACATATGTCTTGAGATCATTCCCCTTCATAATCAGATGGTAAAATTCATCTTCCATCTTCTGGACTTCAGTTCGGGGACATTACTTCTTTATCAAAAGTTTTTTGAATTTAACCCATGTATTCTTGTAGGCTTCTTCTATCCCAATAGGTTGGGCAAAATAATTCCACCAGGATAGAGCTTATTCAGTTAAAGTACTAGTAGCAAACTTTACCTTGTAGTCTTCGGTACAGTTGCTTTGGGAAAACACTGATTCAGTTCTTTCAAACCAGCGGATGACACCAATAGCGCCTTCTGAACCTTTGAAGTTGATAGGTTGACAGCTCATGAACTCTTTATAGCTACACTGTCTTGCTACCGGAGCTTCTCTTGGTCTGGTGGTATTATCAGTATTTGCCATGTTAGCGCCTTGTGCTTCCAGAGCTGCATTAACACTGTCAGCAACTAGTTTCTTGATGGCAGCCTGAGTCATGGCTGATGCTTCAGATGTTGACATCCTTTTGGGAGGCATTCTATCAACATAAGATAACACGTAATAAGAATGATATCACAAGTCTTAAAATGATTAAAGTTCAAAAATAAACATTGTCACAATAGTGATATCGAAATCATAGATAATTCATATCAAATAAGTATCTATGATTTATTTAGAAATCATGGTATGATTCATAATGATGGAGACGGAGATGATGATATAAGAGAAGTTGTTTTAGGATGGATATATCGGTATTATGAAACAACAAGGTATAACGGGATTGCCATTGTATTATATCATGAACAACTTGCCTTTGTACTGTACATAGTCAAAATTTGACAAGTGTTGTTATTTATACCACACATCCCGTGGCTAGGTTAAAAGCTATAACTAGTATCTAATCTAGTAGTTCGATGGTCCTTTCTGGCTGTTCTTGAGTTCATAGATTGCATTCAGAAGACTTTCCTTGTCTGCTTGGTGACGGACTTGGATTTCTTCGATGATTTGTTCTAGATTAGCAATCCTGAAGCGAGCCAGAGCAATCTTGTTGTTATTTCCCATTTGCTTTCTTTGAAGTTTAGCAATTCGAGCATGAGCCTTTTGGAGTTCAGCTTCCAGATTGTCGAAATCTTGTTGTATAATCACCCGACCTTTTCCGAGACCTTCTATTTTGTCTTCTATGTGCTCAATGCGGTCGAGAGAGAGTTCATCCAGGTGATTCAGTTAAGGGCTATAGATAGATGACTAAGGATGGCCAAGGGTGAGTATTACGGGCTATGGAGGTGTAGCTTAGCAAGGTGGAAGGTTGTGGGAGGGGGTGTATGAGGGTTCAGCTATAAAGGGGTGACAAGTAAGTGACAAGGCCAAACTTGGAGCTTAAGGGTGATAATAGAGGTACTTGTAAGCTACTTGGTTACATAAGGGTGAGGTCATGGAGGTGCTAGGGTGCTTGGTTGGTTTAAAAATGGGTAAAAATGAAGTAAAAAGGGTGTCGGGTTGGTTTAGGGTTTCGGGTTAGGATTTTTGGTTTTAATTCGAGTTAGGGTTAGGGTTTAAGATAGTTTAGGGTTTAGGATTAGTGTTAGGATTAAGGTTTAGGGTTTAGGATTAAGGTTTAGGGTTTAGTTTTAAGTTTTAGGGCTTAGTTTTAGGTTTAAAGTGAAATTAGGGTTTTAGGGTTTTGTTTAGGGTTTAGGGTTTTAGATTAGGGTTTTAGATGACTTAGGGTTTAAGTTTAGGGTTTAGGAGTCATGCATTAAGTGCTTGTACCTTGTGTTAAAGTGGTAGTAAGAAATTAAAATGACCTAGTTTAACTTTCTTGCATTATTAACTTGTACATTGAGCTTTAGAAAGTTGTAACTTGATTTAGGAGGGAAAAGATATTCAAATGTTGTGCTATGATACTTGTACACATGCTTTAAAGGCTTGTACATTTATTTTATATGTATACATTCCATTATAATTAGGATTTGATATAAACAGTTAACAGTTTAATGCTTGTTTTGAATAAAATTTTGAAAAAGTACATTCAAATGGATAATGTACTTGTATAAATGATATTAAGATATAGAATTGACATATTAGGATGTTTACATGATAAAAAATAGTAGGAGATGACATTGGTAGAGGTTGCGTGAGCTCGTTTACTTTAGAGATGCAAGTTACGTTGCATAATGAGATAAAGCAAAAATTTCCCTGTAAAAAGGTGGTATATATATAATAGATGGATATTACAGTGCATCTATTTTAATAGATGGATATTTACATTGAAGAAAATTGCGGGTTGTTATATTGGACTAGATTCCTTAAGGAAAAAACCAAAGCCTTTGATCAATTCGAAATATTTAGTAAGAAAATTCAAAACCAATTAGGATGTACAATAGTGTCAATAAGAACCGACCACGGTAGGGAATTTGATAATGAGGTGCAATTTGGAGAGTTTTGTAATACCGATGGAATTACACATAACTTATCAGCTCCACGCACTCCTTAATCAAATGGCATAGTTGAAAGGAAAAATAGGACACTTCAAGAAATGAGTAGGATTATGTTGAATGAGCAATCATTACCACAAAAGTTTTGGTGTAATGCAATAGATACTTCAACATACATTCTCAACCGAATCCTATTAGAGCATTATTAGGAAAAACACCTTAGAAATCTTACAAGAGGTAGGGTATCCTACTCTTGATTACTTTAGAGTGTTTAGAAGCAAGTGCTTCATTTTTAAACACTAAAGACTACCTTATAAATTTTGACCCAAAGTCATACGAGGGTATCTTTTTAGGTTCCTCCTAAAATAGCAAAGTGTAGAATACTAATAATCTTTGATATTATACAAGAACTAGAGAGAGAAGTGGGTTGGAAAGTTTCTAGAGAGTGAAAGTAACATAGAAATGGATGATCATATTATTATGTGTGTGAAATTGAGGAAATGAAACTAACTCAACCACCCTTCTCTAAGCATAGGAGAGGGTAATTTAATATACTACTTTACAGGTCCGGCCATAGGCCTTAACGGATTTTCCATGGGCCTTGGGCTAGACTAGCTTACTAGACTAATCATATAACAAACTACATGCTAAGACTATTACAACTTAGAAGTGACTGATACTTTTCTTGTTTCCAAAAATCTCCCCCTAAGGGAGGTCACTCCATTTTACAAAATTTTAACCTAGCATACTATGCTATAACTCTTAGTCTTCAGCTCGTAAACTTGACTTTCTCTTATGAATATGTTGTAGTAATCTTTGACTTTAGGCTCGAGTTTGTTCCTTTATCTTTACTTGTAAGTGGAGATGTGATCTTGAGCACTATGAGATCATCAACCAAGCATAATCTTGTTTCGGCATCTTTTTATATCTCTTGTCCTCTTGTGCATCTTGTGACTTCTGGACGCCTTGCTCATACCATTTTTGATTTGAAAAATTGAAAGCTTTAATGATGCATCTTTCTTGAAGTTCTTTAACTTTAACACTTCGTCACTTCGAGAAAGGCATTCGGTATCAGAGTAGCGGAAGTCTTGAAACATGTACTTGAGCTTTCATGATGTCTTTATGTTTTGTTGGTCGGGTCATGAGGCATGTGGTTTGAATTTTTGGTGAGCCATCTGGAATCTACGCACCTTCACCACCATCATTAAGTATCCTGCATTTTAAATACAGTTAAGCAATAAGCAGGGGCGCGGGACGAATATGATTTGTTATTCGCCCGTGTTCGGTTGAAAACCTCTGAATCCATGAGGGACTCGACTCCATGATCAGGTAGATTCATTTATGAAGAAACCTCCTTGACAGGATTTTTAGCTGAAGTATAGAATCTTTCTATCACATATGTATTAGATTCATCAAACTCAGCATGTTCTCATTACCGGGACGTCTCAAAGTAGACATCACGATAAGAGTGAACCAGTAAGTTACTATCTCACTGATTGAAATAGAAAAATCAATTTAAAAATCAATCAACGTGTCACTTGCTAAGTGGTTTTGTGACACATCAAGAGTTTGTTAATCATTTCAAAATTCATCAGTCATCGTCAATTCATATCCTGGAAACAAGTTTGATTTTAAGAAATCGCACCATCATTTCTTTCCAGTTGTCACAAGTTTGATTCGTATAGAATCGTACAAGTCACCTACCATGAGCTTGTTTGATGTTGGCTCAAGAAGGATTTCCATCTTCATTGTAAATCACTCGGATGTTCTGGCAAAATCACAAGGATAATGCGTAGGACTATTAATACATATCTTGTTATTCACATTGTGTGACTTAGCAAGAAAAAATTTGACCTGTGTCCTAGATGAGAATATGGATAATACTTCTTTTGGTCTTATTGACTTCAATAGTGCACATTTAGTTTTAGTGATCGAAGGCTGGAGCTGACTGCCACCTTTTCAATATCAACTAACTCGGAGTGAGAAAGTCAATAGAAATGAGTGTAATCTCTGTGAAATGAAACAAAGAGTCTATGAGAGACCCTGAGTTGCTAGGGAAGGTTGTGCATAAGCGTCACTGGTTCCATGGACTGTCTTTAATTTCAGAAATGTCAGACAACACCTAAGTGTTTTTGACAGCATATGTATTGACCTGGTTTCTGCCTAAGTGTATGGAGTGCTTCTTTCTTTTCACCCTTTATCCTTACATTTCTTTTTCATTCTTCAACCCCTTCAATGCTTATCGAGACTTCATAACTAACACCTTGTTGGGTTTGTTCCAGTGTTAGCTCCATCTCAGTCGGCATTATTCCCGATTCTCACTTTTTCTCCTTTTTAATCATACCTGAGGACATCTACACTAACTAGTGGATATCCCTGGGTAGATCCCTCCGGTTCTGGCTGGATCATGGGATTTGAACACCTATACCTAACCACCTTATAACTCCATAAAATTAAGTACATGGTCGGTCTTTTAGTGTATTCCATGACCATTACAAACCAAAAACAATGAAAAATTCATTCAAAGTGTTTGATATAAATATCAAAAGGTTTACACTTTGAATGTTTTTAATCATCACTAAAATCTCCCCCTTAACATGTGCATCGTAATCGTAGTACATGCTAAGTGTGGAGTGCATCGAGTCCATTTTACTTGATTACTTCTGTCAATATATATTAAGCCCAGGTTAATCACATTTTCTCCCCTTATCCAAAATGTTAATCCCTTGATATTTTGGATATCAATTGATTAACCATTCGGGGACAAAATGATGTATTCTATCAGAATGGAACATATTATTGCTCCCCCTCAACTTTTGAGGGTTTATAAGATGGTGCCGAGTACAATTATTTGAAAGATTTTGAATTTACTAAGAAATTCTTGTAAAATTTGTACTCGAGCACATCTTATTTTTCACCAAAAAATCTACACTAGTTATTAACATATTCACAAGATAAAATTATTTACGAGGATTGACCTTATAAGATGAGAACAACATATGATAAATCATATGGTCCTTTGAAGCCGCCGTAGGTCTCCTTCGTACAATCTCCCACCAACGAACTTTTCCAAGCTCCTCATTAACCTTCTTTCTTTCAAGAGGTTGTCAATCTGATCTTTCTCTGTCCAAGCACTCTTCAGCGTTGCTTCAACTTTCTTTCCAAGTTATGAAAGTCTTTGCATCAAACTTCGAGGATAGAACAGATTCAGATACATATGTAACTTGAGCTTGTGTGGTTGGTGTTGATGTTGTCTTAGCTTCCTCCTAAACCAGCAATCCTTTCTTGAGTAGATTCAAAACTTTCTTGCAAGCCGCATCAAGCCGTCTTGATGTATAAAACCCAGATATCTAAAGTACACAAATAACTTGAAACCGGAACACAAAAGTCAATTAAGTTCCGGATGTCTGTATTTCTCCTTACATGCTAGTGATGATATAAATTGTAACACCAAAGTCAACCAAGTCCCGGATGTCACAAGTATTCCCTCTAAGCAGTTGAAATGATAACACCTAAGTCAACTAAGTCCCAAATGTAGACATTTCTTCCTGCAGGATACTGACTATTTAAAGGAATCATCATACCTATGTGTACCTCTTTTATCAAATATTTCTACTCATTTTAAGAATAAGCTTAGTGATTGACCGGTAGGGCAAGACACTAATTGAATAAAAAAGAATTCTTCTTACGTTTTAAATAATCATACTCCTAACAGTTTCCCTTATGGACTCAAATAATGCATACTGGCTAATGACGAGATGTCTCTTCCATCATGTGATAGAAATAGTGTACCCGAAAGATTCAACACAACCTAAAATCAAAAGAAGCTAACCTCAAAAGACAAAAGAAGCTAACCTCAAAAGAAGGCCAAGGACACTATCAAGTATACATCTACTCCTTCCCCCTTGCTGGTTTCGACACGTCGGAATCAGCAAAACCTTATACGCATACATATTCGAGATCGTGTTTGAAGAATTAATAAGCTTAAATCTATTCCGTGAGAATCAACTTCAAGGCATTTAAAACTATGAAAGTATTTCCAAGCATTCCTAAGTCTTTTATAAACTATGAGGTGTTGGCAATATTGATTGTCTGTAGTTTAAAGCATGAATTCATTAAGTCTCTAAGTCCATAAAGATTTAAACAAATGACATCTAAAGCACTTGAAGTTAATATAAATTAACTCCCCTTGAAATTGTTATCCGTCATTATCCAAAACTTTATCCATTATTTCATGACTTATTTTGAAAGACCATTTTACAAGATTATTTGATGACGATTTCTCCCCCTCAAATAATGACCCGTTTTCTATTTAAAGAGCTGTTGTCATTGTTTGAGTGGTCGAATTGTCTTTTTAAAAATCTTTTTAAGATTTCTCTTATTTTAACACATAAGCGCACTAATACGTACACTCAAGGAAATATAGGAAGCACGGGTTGTGATGCAAAGTAATCACAAGCCTTTGCATGGTCATACAGTAGACCATGCCCGAAAATAAATTCCCGTTGTTAGGAACAACTGTCTTTTTGACTACATGTTTTCCTCAGGGTGAAAAGCAGGTTACTATCAGAAATAATAGCAAGCCATTTGGCATGTTTTGAAAACATTTGAAACTTCTGCTCGAACTTCATTTACAGGCTCGTATCATTGTTGAATGACATTTCTAAGACCGTAAATGTTATCGATTTTCAGAAGACATGCCATTTGAAAACTTCTTTTTGTATTTTTCTCATTTTTTAATTTTGTATTTTGTTTTTGAAAAATTTATATAAAAAGAAAATATTTTTGGTTCTTCTGAGTTATATTATATACATATGATACAAAGGATATTCGAATAGGTACCACCACTATTCGTCAACGTCATATGCCAACTTTTTTAGAGTTTCTGGCGTAAAACTTCGCATACCCAGCTTGTTGATTAGAAATTCAATTCTTTCTCGGCCAAGAGCTTTAGTGAAGACGATTTGGACAACCTGCATTCATTAAGAGAAGTAGATGGAACATTGGTTTTTGTGGATCCCCAGGATTTACTGGGTTCCTATTTGTTAGCAGATATTGGTTTTATAACCTTAGTTTTGCTAACGGACTCAGTATTTTTATTCTTTCTAGGTTTCCTTGAGTATACCAAATTAACCACCGGTTTGGGTGATTCAGATTCTTGAACTATTGGTTTCCTAGAAGGCACTTCATTAGTAGTGGCAATCCTAGTTAAAGGGCATGCATTTCCTACAATAGTGAAGGTCTGACCGGTAGGTCTCCAAATATATCCCATCTTAGTGAACAATTTTCCTGTTGGTTTCCAAATCTCTTTCTTAGATTTTCTCTTCTTAGGTTTAGTACAAAAATTCACATCATTCATAGACTTAGAAACACACAAACTATCAGAAGACATGCAATCATCACTGTTAATACAGACATAATCAGAATTATCATGTTTCTTGGAATTCTGCACAGCTGCAGATCCATTACCTGTAGAATGCAACACACGCTTGTTAGAAACTACGTTTGAAGTCGAGTCTGGTTTTGTGTTTTCTGTAGATGTGAGTGATTCAGCAAACCTAACTTTCTTGTCCTTTTTCCTCGGTGTGACCTTAATTAATTGAGGACCAAAATTATTAATGTTAGGGCACGATCT
>BQNB010174833.1:0-13222 GCA_026074375.1 Tanacetum coccineum
CTATGATCCCAGTGTTGATAAAATAAAGGAAGTCAAACAGGTAGTTAAGAAAAGAAAAAGGAAAATCCAAAAAAAATTAGGGAAAAATCGGGGATGATGAATTTATCCGTCAGGACATCCGTAGATTATTCTATGGGCGCTTCTCATTCTATGATCCCAGTGTTGATAAAATAAAGGAAGTCAAACAGGTTGTTAAGAAAAGAAAAAGAAAGGAAAATCCAAAAATATTAGGGATAGTTAGTGTACATATAAAAAATGGTGAAAACAGGACTTGTCGAAGCTATTGATTCTTTAGTTCCCCTTGACGAACACTTAGCTACTTTTCGAGGTTATTAGTCGAGGGGGATTAAGATTCTTGGTTTCTTAAGTGTTTACTTCATAACATTGCGTGAGGACACGGCAATACCTTAGTATGGGGGATTTTGGTATGTGCTTAATTACACATACCATTTTCCATTAAAAACGGACCTAAATGACTAAAAACGTACCAAAATACATTGTATTTGTATGTTTGCATTTGAATTGTGCAGGAACGGATATTCAAAAAGAAAGCTAAAAACAACCAAACCAAGCACGGGATGGAAAAGACAAGTTCAATCCGAAGCCAAAGTCAGTCAAAAGTCAACCACATGAAGAAAATATAACTTGAGGGACTAAAACTGCCAAGCCTCAAGTTGTATTACAAAAGATAAAAAGACAAGGGTCAAAATTGCAAGCCAGGCAAAGATTGCATTCAAGTTATATAACTTGAGGGGACAAAACTGCCTACTTCCCCAAAAGCCTTCTTTCCCGCCTCAAAAACCCAGCCAGGTACAACTTGGATGTCGTCCCATACCTTCTACCCTGCAAAACCACTCAACACCCTAGAAAAATCATTTCAACCACTCCTCTACCCCCAGTTGTATAAATGCGATGTTGACAATCCCTCACCTTTTCCAAGCATTTCGATGGCTGTGATTGCCTCAAAAGAAGCACAAAAGAAATTGAAGGCTGGGATTTGATTTAAAATCACCTCACACAACAAGCACACTTGGTTGAAGCTCTCTCAAAAGAAACACAAGCTGCAAGTCCAAGAGAAGAAGACTTCGGCTATAAATAGAGTCTTTTGTAAACTTTGTAGAGAGTTAGCATGTTAGGAACTAGTTAGTTGTTAGTTTTATATAACTCAGCTTATTTTCAGTCACTTACAGCTTTTACTTTCAGCTTTGTAACATTTTCAAGTTTTAATGCAAATTTGAGTTTTAAGTCAATTTACAATTTGAAATGCTAAGTTTCTCAATTGTATTGTTTTGTGTTCAAAAAGCTCTCAACACAGCTTATAAGCAGTTTTCATTCAGTAAAAATAAAAAGTTAAGTAGTTAAGAGAAAATCACAAAAATCACTCTCAAATACACCACAGCTTACTTTATGAATGATAAGCCAGTTCTGGATGGGCTTATGGACACTACTAGCTTGTTTTATACAAGTTAGAGCTTGTAGATTCTTGATTTAACCCTGTTTTGAGCAAGGGTGCTGTAAGTTTCTCTTTTTCTCATTTTTCTTATTTACTGCAGAACTGCTTATAGTGTTTACTTGTTACCTAAAATTGCTTATTTATGCTTAATCATGATGTTTAATGCTTATCTTGCTTAATTGTCAGTTTTAAAATAGTTTGTATCACTTTCTTAGCAAGTTTTGTTAGTCGTTTGATAAAACTGTTAGATATAAGTTAACACTGCTAGGCCATTTCAGCTTATTTAAGTGCTTATTCCTGATTGAAATTTGCTTATAAGTGCTTTAATTTGTTATTTGATAATCTGTTTTTAATTAGCTTGAAATAAAAATGATTTTTGAAAACTTTAAGGGCTGTTTGAATCAAGCAGTACTAACTGAGAGTTAGTACTGCTAGTTCATTTTCTTGGATTTCAAAGGTAACAGTACTAACTTAAAGCTAGCAGTACTAACTCCAAGTTAGTACTGTTAGTTAAAACTGTTAGTACTGGTGGTTCATTTTAGCTTACCAGCTTATTATTTCTGCTTATTTAAAATTTCCTTAGCTTTTTAGAGTAGATTAAACCATTTTCCTTTACTGTTTTTAGGAGTAAGCTTATTTAAGCTTATTTTCCTTTTCAAAGTATTTTCAATAGTTTATCAGTTTTAGTTTTCTAGCTTATTTATCATTATAGTCTATTCTGGTTGCTTATTCTTAGGCTTAAGTGCTCATTTTGGGTAGTTAAACTTCTGTTTTAGCTTGTTTGCTTATTTATTGTTTCTTTGTGTTTTATTAGCCTAGCAGTACTAACTTAAAGACACCAGTACTAACTTAAAGCCAGCAGTACTAACTCTAAGTTAGTACTGGTGGTTAAAACTATTAGTACTGTTGTTAGTACTATTGAGTTCATCTTGCTTAATTTAGCTTAATTGCTTTTTGATTTTGCTTACTTAGGTTTAGTTTAGCTTATTAGATTTGTCTTAAGCTTATTTGAGCTTATTTGTGCCTTAGTGTAAAAGTTTTAAGTGTTTTTGCCTTTTCTAGCTTTGATTCTTGTTCCAGCTTATGTTCCTTGATTATCTTTGTGTTCATTTTCTTTTTAGGTTTAATACTCAATCATTCTTTGTCATATTCAAACATCAATCATCAATCGTCTCTCGATTTTCCATTTCAAGCCTCGTTGGGACATAACGACCCGGGAACACTCTATACTGCTTCCGGTTTTCTTGGTCTCGCGTAATTTCGTCCCTTTTTATGTATTTATACATGTTTGTATTTGTTTACATATTTGAGGGGTAAGTTCGCGCGGGTCAACCACCTCCTTAACCGTTTCATTAATCTTTCGGTCAATATCCTGTGTATTAATAAACTCCACCGTCTGCTCTTTGATCATTTTGGTTAGGTCCAGAGTTTCCATCTTATGGATTCCTAGATATCCTCCACAGTAAGATTGATTACCCGTGTCAGGGTAATGCGTTTAAGGGTAGGGGTAAGGTACATAAGGGTAAGGGTATAGTGGAACATTTGGTGGCTTATAAGTTGGGTAGGTGTAGTTGGCTTGGTCGATAAATGGTGTAAAATACGCATATAATGCTCAAGCATGTAGTTATTCCTCATGAGCATTGAATCTCTCCACACTTCCATATGCTCAATCTCACTTATGTATCTAGTAGTGGTTTGTTCCTCGGCCTCTCTTAAATTACAACGAGCTTGCAGTCTTAAAAACTCAACCTTATATTTAGTCACCATCTTCCAACCTTGAACACAATTATGAAATTGTTGATATAAATTCTTTCAATATCCGGGGGTAAAAATGTTAGCCTTGAAATATGTTGACTAATACGGAATTACATTAGTTCATAAATAGCCAAACACACAGGGACTAGATTAGACTATTTAGTATAGTTTAGTTGTGTTTAGACTATAAATACCCCCTCCATACTTTCATGGAGGGGTGAGGATTGATATTGTAAAGGTATGCGTGTTCTTGTTTCTCTCTCTAGAAACATACATCTTCTCTCTACTTTATCTCTCTAATAATATGACTTCTTATTTGTTTAATCCTCCCCGACCTCCTGATCATCTCTAGTTAGTGAATTCTTATTCTTAACAATTGGCATAAGAGCTAACCAGGGGTGTATTGTATCATTTGTTTTATCGTGTTGCTGTCTCGGTTCATTGTTTACTCATGGTCTTACTGTTGATAATTTTCGTGTGTTTTTTCTTGTGAAAAAGTCATGAAATTGGTTATTATATGTTGGTATCTATTTTTGTTTTTTCTTACAGGTTTAGATCTGCTGTTTTAAACTTAAAAGACTATTTTTGAGCTTATTTTTTCTAAGTTTCTTCATAGCGGTTTGAAAAAAAAAGAAAAAACACAGATCCGGAATTTTAGGAAAAAGTACAGTTGTACTGTACTTGTCGGCGGTTTGCCGTTGCGGTTTAGGACAGGTTGTAGCTGTTTTTTATTTTTCATGGTCTTGACTAAACAAAACGCTGCCCAAATTTTTAGTCAGTGGTGGTTTGGTTGCAATGGCGGTTTGGTGGCCATGGCGGTTTGGTGATGGTGATTTGGAAGAGGCGGTTTGGTTGGTGGCAGTGGCATATTGGTGGTGATGGCGGTTTGCTAACACGGCATTTTGCTAAACCCACAACTAAATCGAGTCAACTCGGTATTTACCGAGGTGACCCAGATCAACTCAATGAGTCAAGGTCATCTGAATATTACAGAAATGTAGAAAGAGAAAGAACAGACTCTGATTTAAACCAAACTACAACATCATCAATTACAACAATTAACAACATCAACCAACAACATCATCAACTCATCGTCACATTATATCCGCAATCATCACAGTTCCAACTCAAAATCTAATCCTATCACCCATCGTCACAGCCTCATCACATCCAAGACTAATCCTATCCCATCTTTCTCATTTACTCTACCTTTATAACTCAAAACCGAAAATACAACAATTAGGATCTCAGATTCTCTATTGAATGATAATGAATTTGTTTTTACAACAACTTCTTACAAGATATTTCATCATCGATCTATTAAAGGAACAACTCCTTTTTTTATACGAAACTGATAAAGTAAGAGTTATAACAATTCAGTTATACTCTTCTTTTGTTTTGATTCAAAAAGTGCAAGGAAAAAAGGGGAAAACCTCCCGAGATATCTGATTATCAAGACCTTGAAGTTAATACATTAAAGTCTAGTGCATCAGTAAGAAACAAGGAGGTCAATTGATTCTGTTTGCTTTGTTGTTCGATTAACAGAGATCAAAGAGTGAAGTGCTTATACTTTGATTTTGGGTTTTAGATTTGAGTGAGAAGACTAAGAGTTTAGATGGGGACGGAGGTTTCTATGTGGTCAAGTTTGACTGCATTTTTTTGGGAGTAAAATTAGGGTAGATGTGCTATATATGGGTAATTTATGGTTTGTATGTCTAGTGGGCTTCATTTTCGGGTATTGATCAAGATGGGCTGTAAATTTTGATGACTTTTATGTTTGAGCTATGGAAATTTGCAAAGGGCTTGGACTAATTCTATAGATATCTGAAAATATGGACAATGATGGTTAACTTGTTGACTTTTTGGGTTAACTTTTGGATAATGACTATTGGATCATGTAATTTGGTGGTAGCCGGGCTTAACACAAAAGGTAGGCCGAATAATTTTTAATGTGTTGGGCTGGTGATTTTAAAAGGCCGAGTATTAACCATAATAATGGGCCGAGTTTCTTTTTGTGGTATTGATGGGCTACGAGTGACAATAGGCCAAAAATGTTAAACGGTTTTATATATTTTAGGCTTATGTTAGTAGAATGAGCCGAGTATAAAAATGCTATCATGACAAGTTAGACTAGACGATGTTTATCCATTAACAACAATTCAAAACAACATTTGTTCTAATTTAACGACATTCACGAACAACAACACAACAAACACCATACATTACACTAAAAACGATCCGAATAAGATTCACTAAAACGACAAACGGCTAAAGATTCGGATTACGATGAAAAGTGATCACGAAGTTGATTTGGTATCCCTTATTTGAGATTGAAGTGGGTTTCACGAAGGCATCTACTTATTTCATCATCGAGACTTCCTTCTATTTTCTACCCCTTTTCTTTAAACCCACTATATCGATTGAGGACTTGCTTGAACATATAACGCTTATGATTGAGACTTAAATTATCTAGTTCCAGTAGTCGGGGTGGTTGGTTCAAGACCTAGATAACTATCACTTAAAGGAGTTACATTGTAGTACTCAGTGTCACACGCAGATGTCGATGTGGATAATTTTAAGTGGTTTTGTACTTCTTTTACTTTTGATGGAGGCTATAGAGTACTTATAGATTTAATCTTGCACCGTTCTTCAATCAACAACAGTGCAAGCTTAAGTAACAAATTTGGGGGATTTTACTTCATTTTCAAGTTTGGTATATAGGGTTTACTTCGCCATGTGGTCACAACAATACCTGACAGAATACGAGGTTGGTATTTAGCCACAGAGTTTAAAGGTTGAGATGTAATCAACAATTCTCACGGGATCCTATTGTGCTTTTCCAAGAAAATGGTACTTCACAGTCTAAGCAAAATTTTCAAAGTTCTTCAATGACACTCATGTACAAGAGCTAGATTATACCAAGTTTTCTTCATTCTTTCTTCATCTCCTACTACGGTTTTTGAAGACAAGAGGGTAATGGTTCGTTTGGATTTCAAGATTTGTGCTTAAGACAAGAACTTCTCGAGTATATGTACGTACACAACAATGATGCTTCCGAGAGTTCGAAACCATCATGGGGGGAAATGTGTACTTTGGTTACCATGTCCACTTCTAGGGGAAGTAGTGTATAATACTTTACTTAGTATGGTTTGTGAAGTATACTGCATACGTGAGAAGAATTGTTGTTGATTTCTCGCATGTACCCCTGAACGAATATTCACCAAGACCTAATGACAAGTAGCAATAGTATATGGTGTGGCTTTTCTTCTACAAAATTCCATTGTGCACGTCAATGACATATATAAGATGGTTGAAGCTACATCAAAGTTTTAGAATCTGCTCAAGATATGGATGTTGGTTTGGGGGGAAGCTGATTCAGAAACATCACCAAAAAATGGTCTATGATGAAATCTTTTCAAGAAATGCTGCATGAATTAGGGGGAAGTTAATCTAACTCATGCATACTACAATGGTTCCAGAACAAGTAAAGACAATGAAGATCCAAGCTGGAGTACAAGTTTTAAGACCATGAGAACTTAGAAGACATCTTCAACTTTGGAAGTGCTTTGGAAGACTTTATTTTGTTGTAATTGTACTTGATAGGAAAATTGTAAGTAATTCCATATGTCCACATATTGGGGGAAGATTGTTAGCCTTAAAATATGTTGACTTATCCGGAATTACATTAGTTCATAAATAGCCAAACACGCAGGGATTAGGTTAGACTATTTAGTATAGTTTAGTTATGTTTGGACTATAAATACCCCCCTCCATACTTCCATGGAGGGATGGGGATTAATTTTGCAAAGGTGTGTGTGTTCTTGTTTCTCTCTCTAGAAACACACATCTTCTCTCTACTTTATCTCTCTAATAATATAACTTCTTATTTGTTTATTCCTCCCTGACCTCCGGATCATATCCAGTTAGTGTTTCTTATTAATAACACCATTCCTCACACTCAATTGGTTCTGAACACTTGTTTACTTCATCATCAAATAGGTATCCAATTGACCTAGCAAGCTTGGTCACGTAGTGAACTCCATAAATATCACTAATTTCCCTTATTCCCGGCGCCCCTTATAAAGATATTCAGCTATAACCCACGCTAGATTAACAAAATTTATGTTTTCCATCGAACATGTTAGCCATAAGTCTGGCTGTTTTCACCTTTCTCTACTTCCCGTCCTATGAAAGAAAGTTCCAACCAAAAGCCTATGAACGATCCACATTAGTGAATCCTTAACAAGTGATGTCTTTCTGTGTGTTTTAGTTGGCTCTCCAATACAATTCATGATCAAAATCTTTGTCATTAATCTCTAACTCGTTGAAATGAATAGGGAACACTCAGTTCTTTAACTCTCTTTGCTCATACAAACCAAGAAGTGCCGTAAATTCTGGCAAAGTAAGCACATTGATGTGTGTTTTACAAGTTTTAAAATTATAATACTAGATATACCGATTTTGACTAAAAACACAACACGGGCAAGTATACCCTTTCGTATGTAATATAGCATAGGTAAGTCCATGTCGTTCCATAGGAGTTGAAGTTTTGACAGTTTGTAACAAACAAAAGATGACTACTCCATGATCAAAGAAGTAAGAAAACACATAACATTCATCATGAATTCAGTAAAGATCATATTCAAAAGATAAACAAGATTTATACCAACCTCAAGAGCAAATATTGATGATTTCACAAGTTTTCCCAACGAAACTTTATTATATTCAAAGTAAACCCAAAAACTATGAACAATTTTGTTATAATAGCTTATAGCTTCGAATTACACTTCACTACTACTTCCTTGGATGGATTAAAACCTGGTAATATTCATGACCTACAAGCAAGTTCAACCAAATTCCCCAATAACTTATCCTAACTTTGATTCTACTTGTTGTGATGATTGTGTTACCAAGGGTGGTTTGGATCAAAGGTTTGTTGGCCCTTCATCACTAAAAATCCCTATTCGATGTGGTATACACGAAATGGATTGTCGTGTGTGAGAATGTGTGAAATGAGAGAGCCAAAGAGGCTTTTTATAGGCATTTGCCGCACAATATAAATTGTGCGCCGCACTTTGGGTGTTAATGCAGTCTTCATTTAATGCCTTTAATTCTCATAATTTCGATAGGAAGTGCGCCACACTTTTTACAAGTACGACATACTTGATGCATCTTCAGAGTTTGGCATTTTTCAAAGTTGTATATAATTGAATTCTCTTCGTGTGGCCGCCAGAAACGCGTCAAACGGAGTTCGTATGACCGAGGTATGACCAAAACAGTGAACATGTGTCGGAAAGCATTCAACTTGAGTTTACTTCTTCGTTTAAGCTCAATATCTTCGTGTTTTCTTCTACGACAGGTACCATGAACCTACAATGACAAATATATTATATTCTATATCAAAAGTTATTATAATTAACCAATAAGTATACATAAAAGCACTGATAACGCATATAGAAATATGTATAATTTGAGCGTTATCAAATCCACCACACTTAAACTTTGCTTGCCCTCAAGCAAATCTAAGAAAATAAATTTAAAAGCAAGGGTTCCTACATGACAAGACAAGGAAATGTTTTTATATATATTTTTAAAATTTGATATTTTTTTATTAATTTCTTTTATTGAGTATGAAAATATCGAAAATATTTTTGGTTTTTTTTAATAAATAAGCGCAGAAGGCGCACCCCCCCATACTTAAGGGTTTCCTTGTCCTCAAGCAAACTAAAGAAAAAATAATAAGCTTTACAAACCAAACATAGAATTATGAAAAATATTTTTGGATTTATAATATACGAAACCAGAGATGTTTGACGATACCCAACGATCTTCAAGCTGCAATAACATGACTAAGTACCTCACGAATAAGGAAAGTATAATTCACTCAAACACTCAAATGTGATATAGTAGATGGTAAAGGGGAAATGACACTCAATTGCTCAGACATGATTCATTAAGTCACCATAGGCTTGTACAAGAAACAAAACTGCACCGACATGGCGTAAGCACCAGGTATAAATATCAAAAGAGGACTTTTATTCGGGTTGTAATGTTATGCTAAGGTTTAATAAGGGTATGGATAAGACATGTGAAATATATACTGAAATTGGTTTTATAATATACATGTCGACAAGCCCAAGAAACCCATGTTGCTAGTTACGACAATCCACAAACCCGTGAGGTATTGAACAACTCAACCTCATTCGATTACAATCAAACCATATAGTTGGCAAACAACAACCAACTCATAACCTCTTATTCATACTTTTTTTCGATTTACTTTTTTTACACTTTTTTTCTCTTTTTTTCTTTCTTTTTTACTTTTACTCACTACTCACATTCAAACAACTAACAATTCCCCCACACTTGAGATAAGGATACACCATAAAAAATACGAAATAGGAAGTTTGCAACCTTCATCTTCGTTGAAATGGCACAACACTGATAACAAAGCGCGAGCAAACCATAAACAAAAATCAACCAATCATACCGAGCATCTCTTAACCAACCATTAGGATTTTCGACAAGGGGTAAGGCTAGGCTATATGTTGTATTTTTGTATTTTTTTTAGTGGATGAGAAAAATGAATAGAATGGCTTAGAGGGTTAAACTAAGGGTATCTAGAACTAAAGATAAGTGCTATAAAAGGGTTTTATTTAGGTGGTTAGCTAATCAGTGTAATTAGCTAAAAGAATAATATATTAAATGGAATGGCTATTTGGTTTAAATCCTAAGTTGCCTCTTTATCGCTTAAAAATACTTATATCACGCGAACATGATCTCACTGCGGTGTCGTAATAATTTCAAGCATAAGTTCTAGAATCAATAAATCACCGACACACTCATATGATTTTAAACCGATACCAATGCTCCAGAAGGGCGACAAACTCTAAATACACAGCCATAACGACGGATACACTTGCAATTGCATTCAAACCTGAACTCGAGAAAACTAAAGGCAAAAGTTATCTTAGGTATCAAAAATAGATACCCGAATTCCTTAAGATCTAAAGGCGAAGCTTATATTTTTTGGGTGATTGGTATAAATGCGCAAGTAATGTCATCGATCCCGAGTCGGATCTGCTCTATCAATCGGGACACATCTCTGATTTCAAAACTTATTTATTATTTTATTATTATTATTTTACTACGTTTTATTCTAATATATTAACTTAAGTGGCAAAAGATTTAAAAATAAATTAGATTTTTAGATTACCGAGGGCAAAAGTTTGAATTAATAATGAGTCTTATTTTTCAATTTATTTTCCCCCCACAATTAAGTTGAGCATTATGCGTAATTAAGAAATAACTTAAAAGTAGGACAAGCGGGAAAGATAAATATAAGATAAACGAGACTTCCCGGGTGAACTCTGAAAGATACGGCGCAAAACAGAACACCAAAATAAACATGTGAATTCAACCATATGTAATATATCGATCCTGATATATCAGTCCCCAAGTGATAAAATGCGAACCACCAATCCAAGCTCCACTTATTTATTTAATCTGCAAAATAAACAAAACTACAAAAATCGTAAAATACAAAAGCGCACTTTCGTAGGCACCACGTTTGCATTTAGCATATGCTACAAGCCCTTAAACCCCTCGGTGTCCTGAGTGGATGAGTAATAGTCTCGTGAGGGTTTCCAGTGAACATACCCATAAAGTTTAAAATATGTTTTTTATATTTTTTGGTTTAAAATTTTAATTTATACACAATTTACTAAAAACAATCACACACAAAATACTACGAAAGGAAAAATAATATAGAAAGAAAAATATAATAAATATATTCAAACATTCATAACACATACGAAACCAAAAATAAAATCTTTTTGGATTTTTAGTTCTAAGGCAAACGTATATCAAGCACACAATTATTATTTTGGGTATGAAAACTTATAACTACTACATAAAGAGATTAAAACAAATATTTTGGGTTTTTTTTTAATTTTTAAGCATAAATCAAACACACAATAGTTATATAACGCTCAAAAAGATTAATTTTTTCTTTTATATATTTTTTATTTTTTTATTTTTATATTTTTTTGTAGACCAGAAGTGCGTCGCACTTAAAAGAAAGTGCGACGTACAATGAATCTAATTTTTTTTATTATTATTTCAAATATTCAAAGAGAATGAGCGCGACAAAAATTTACAAATGTGCGCCACACAACATCACAAATGCGGCGGGTTTATTATGACTGAAGACAACTAAATATTCACAAAATTACAAAGCGTATAATCAGTTATATATTACACAGCCTGGGTAATCACACACCAACAGAACTACACACGACATATATATTATAGTAAAAATATTATTAAAATACCTATATAGATATGTCTGTAACTATCTCACCTCTCAGAATATTTTAGAGATAAACATATATATATTGTTAATAAAAAAAATAAGGATAAATAGATAAAAGATTTTTAGATCAAAAGATAAGTACTGGCGCCACTCACACACACACTAGGGTTCTGCTGGATAAGAGTCCTCGACGACTTTTAAGTTTTTTTTTTGTTGTATTTTAGCTTTATTACCATGAACGAAATAACAGAGAATACGAATAAAACAGAGTTATCTTTGCTGAAAGGAAATAAGATAGCTGAGCCCCGCCACCAAACCCCGAACACACCCCACCACCTCAACACCCAGCGCCACCACCAAATTTGGTTAGGGTGCATAGGGGTTGATAACCAACACACCACTCCTAAAAACACTCAAGACCACAAACGCATCAACTCAACAAGAAATTGAAAAATAAGGTTTTAGTTTTGGTTTATGGATTTGTATTTGAAACATCATACTGTTGGGAGGAAATCGCAGAAAAGTGCGGCGTACTTGGTTAAAAGTACGGCGAACTTCCTAGGGTTTTTTAATGGAAACCGAGGCACTGAAGAAAAACAATTTTTTTGGTTCAGTTTGCCAGAATAATATACGGCGAGTTTGCAAATATTGTTTTGCAAAACAGTAAATAACTTGATAAGAAACAAAATAGCACCAAAATCAAACAAAAAAACTGATAACAACTTAAACAACTCCCCAACAGCGGCACCAAAAACTTGATTTGTGTTTTACAAGCTTTAAATTTATAATACTAGAAATACTGATTTTGACTAAAAACACAACACAAGAAAGTATACCTTTTCGTATGTAATATAGCTTAGGTAAGTCCATGTCGTTTCACAGGAATTAAAGTTTTCACAGTTTGTAATTAAGGTGCTAAGGCTAAAATGATTGTCACTGATCTAATTAACCAAAACGTACATAAATTGAATATTGCAAAGAAAACAATAAAAGGATGATTCAAGCAAATGATTAAAGTATGTTTGTTTAGGCAATGATCACTAAGACATAGAAGTGTTTAGGATAGTGTTTACAAGTTTAGAGAATAAAGATATCACAAGTTACAAATCCTTTCGGCCTTTAAGTGTAACTAGTGATTATATCAATTAATAACAACAAATCCTTTTGGCCTTTATAAGTTATTATAACCAATATATTAGATGATATGATAGAACACATATATAAAGAGTCCTTTTGGCCTATATTCTTATATAAAATATGTTTTACCAATTCAATAAACACATATCCTAAACGCTCTATATCCAAGATCACATAATGCCCAAACAAACACAAGATGACTACTCCATGATCAAAAAAGTAACAAAACACATAAAATTCATCATGAATTTAGTAAAGATCATATTCAAAAGATAAACAAGGTTTATACCAACTTCAAGAGCAAATGTTAATAATTTCACAAGTTTTCCCAATGAAAATTTTTTTATATTCAAAGTAAACCCGGAAACTATGAACAATTCCGTCACAATAGCTTATAGCTTTAAATTACACTTCACTACTCCTTCCTTTGATGGATTAAAACATGGGAATTGATTCGTCTGATAGTATATATATATAAAATACTAGGCAAATCCAAACTCTTTACCCTTGACAAAGGGAAAAAGTCAAGACCTACTTAGAAATAAAATATATAAGAATCAATT
>BQNB010174835.1:0-13222 GCA_026074375.1 Tanacetum coccineum
TGCTATTGACCCAATAATGTAACGCCTTCGGATATTCAACATTCCGCTGCATACTCAGATTTGAGGGTGTTACACTCTTGCCTTGCTCTCCAATCTTTCAATCTCATCCCTTGAATCTTCTAATCATTTCCAAATGATTAATAGCCGTTTGATCAAATTGTGTGCACTCAAGGATTGCCAAGCTGTCATTCCTTGATGTGACAGCTTGTGCTTCTTTTGAGAGAGAGTCTAGTACAAAACCCACATATATTTGTGCTTTCACCATTGCTACGTGGCTTTGAGCTTAAGAGAGGTTAAGTAACTCCTTGATAAAGACTGATTTGACCCTTCATTTGTGTTAAGGAGCTCTTGAATTGTCTTAATTGCCCATTGATTATGATTTGCCCTTTGTTTTAACTGCTTGGTGAAATGGGAGATATGAATGAACAATAAAATGCCCTTCGCGCCTTTTTTCCTTTTTATAACTGAAAGAGGGGTAAAATCGTTTTAAACTTTGGGAAAATTGCAATTCTAGTCCCTCTCTTTTGATTCCTCCTTTTCTAGTTATAAACTAGTTTTAGAATTCGCAAAATTGGCCCTTGTGGTTTATGAAAAAGGAAATGGGCTAGGGTTTTGGGCTTAAGGATCCGGGTAAGGCCCATTTGGGTTTAGGGACCATTTATGAATTTTTCTGAAAGTTGAGGGGCTAAAGCGGAATATTTTGGGTCTTGTTGACTTTTGTTGACTATGATTTGACCACTTTGACTGAGGGTTTGACTTTTCCTAGCTATACTTCCGGCTTTTGTTCACTCTTCCGTTCTCGTGTCCGTGCTTGCTTGTTTTTGACGGTTTTCATGTGATTTCTAATATATCCGTACCTGCACACACAAAACACAAATACAAGCATATTTTTGCCATTTTTGGTCTTTTTTAGGTTTAATTAGGTTATTTTAGGTATTAACGGATATGTGTATTTTACACTTATCAATTATACAATAACCCGACAAACGAACGAAAACAATACTTTTACAATGAGACAACTATTTTAGCTACAACCCGTCAAGAAAACGGAATACTAAATTATAAAATATTAATTGTAACCTCGTCTGTCCTCCATACGACAACAGAGGTAGTAGCAATGTGGTGAAGAAGTAGGAATTGATATGTGGCAAGGGTGGGGATTCCTAATGATGGAGAACTGGTGGGGGAGAGTATGAAGGGTGGTGGTAATGGTAGAGAATGGGAAGTAGATGCGGCCTCAGCTCTCCAGCCGGATCATAGCATCTCGATAGCCCAATGAAACGAATAGTGGCTTATGAGGTGTGCGGGATAACACAGGTAATGGGTGGTTGATAGTGAAGAGATGGAGATGGTATCGGGGGTAGTGGTGGAGAAGGTATCTGGGGAAGTGGTGAAACCATGGAGGAGTGTGATGATGGTGGAGTAGATATAGCGAGAAGTATGGCAACCACTGCATCAGACCAATACACTTGTAGGTAAAGATCTTAGAATAGAAATCCTATTCAGACACGACGATATTGCAGGGTGTGGTGGTGGTGTGGCCGCAGACTCATCTGTCTCGAACGGCTCTGTCTCCTTCGCAGATGTGGCCTGATCCGTAGTTGGTAAAGCAACAACTACAGAGTCGGCAGGAGCTGGGTGCTCCTCCTCCTCCTCATCCTCATCAGCCTCTATGTCAACATCATCGTCCTCATCCTCCTCCGATGGCTCATCCTCATCGTCTCCGTCATCTCCTCTATCAGCAGGATAGTCAACAGGATCCTCCTCGGGGTCCTCATCGTCATCCTCCTCCGGGTCCACCTCAGGATCAGACTCTGGGACATAGTCAGGTGACTGAACAGTAGGTGAGGCATCCTCAGCATATGGCTGATCCTCAGCAACAATCTCATCATCAGCATGTTCTGGGCCTGGAACATAATCTGGCGAAGGTGGTGCCTGCTCTGGCTCCTCAGGGCCAGATACGTAATCCGGAGAGGGTGGGGCCTGAAGAGCGGCCTCTACGTATGGGTCCTATGACATCCAATGCAGCTCAAGGTACTCGTAATCATCAGCTCGTGGTGATCCTATGTCTAATAAACCCTCAAATGGGTTGGAAACCTTCGTGTATGTAACCCCCGATTCATCCGAATATGACATGACTGTATCTAAAAATTCAAAATAGCTTATATTAGTATTTAATATAAGACTCTTATAGTAATATACATTTATATCATAACATGTATATCAATTATGAATGCATCTAGTCCAACCAACTAATGCAACAAGTAGTGTATGCATGAATGTATGCACATATGTATGTCCCGTGTAAAACCCCTTTGTATGAATTCGATGTTTGAAAACGGTTATAGTCCAGCAAAAACATTTGACCTGGTTCTCTATAACCTTGGCTCTGATACCAATCTGTAACACCCCCAAATTGGGTCGCAGCGGAATAAGGGTCCGGGGCATGTTACTTCTCAGATCAATAACACAAGATATATATAGAACGACCAAAAAGTCGTTTTAAAACTGATACATTGGATTTAACAAATATTTGATACAAATAGCCCGAAGCTTTAACTTGTTCCTTGTTATTATTACAAAGATACTGGTTCACAACACATGAGTTTCCCAAAACATAATGCAACCATATCTTTAGCATGACATCCCAAAACAAAATCACCAATGTATCCTTGGCACCTTATGCTTACTGATCTCCTGAAAAACATTGCTTTAAAACGTCAACAATAATGTTGGTGAATTCATAGGTTTGATAAATCGTATATTGTAGGACCACAAGATTTCCCAAGTGTATGATAATGCAACAGATGCAGACATCATATAAATGTAATTACGTTGCCCTAAGCTCATGACACTGAAGCTCGACATAAATGAATACCATATAAATGGCCTACATTGCCCGTGATGATGTTCTAACCCGCAACATCCTATGTTCGACATGGTATACGTTCGTTTGCCCAGTGATAGCTAATCACCCGAACGGGGATGTCAATCCCAATAGATCTATTCATAACATTCGCGCTCATAATCCAGTAACTGACAGTTCATGATAATGGGCTCAACTAGGGTTATCGCTACTTAGGCAACACGTAATCATAATGTAAAACTTATCCACTTGTGTCCAATTATAAAACAGTGCATGTTTCTCACCCCAAAAACTTATAAAACAAATCATGTAAAACGTAGGGCTGTGAACTCACCTTGAGTGAGCGAATATCAAGTGTATCACAAAAAATGCGTAACGGTAATGATCGAGTGCAACCTAATCCAATATAGGTCGTATAAGTACTAATCACATTGGGTAACTACTACCATATATAATTCTATATAGCTAATCACCATCTAATTGTTTTATTGAAATCATATTTATAAAGTTAAAACGTTTATAAATATACCTTTGGTAAAAATGACATAACTTTCACGTTTCAAGTCCGTTTCTTGCGTTTCTTATGTCCACACTTTCGTATTAAGACGATGTATCAAAATATGACATTTTTGTATTTCATGTCCTCTGATGAACAGTAATTTTTACTGTTCATACCAGTTATAAACTTATTTTTATAACTTAAATTAATGTAAAACTCATAAACGTCGTATTTTATTCGTTATAGCTCCGTTTTTAGCGTTTATTTCGAGCATGTCTTCGTTATTGAAAGTTCTATCAATTTATTGATGTTTTCAAAATATATGTTTCTGTCATGAATAGTAACTTTTATAATTGAACACGTACTTTTTTATTGTTTCATACAAGTTATGAGTTATATTTTATAGTTTTAATTATCGTAAAAACCCGTAGGGGTAAACGTCGTATTTTATTTGTTATAGGCTCTGTTTTTACGCGATTCTATTCGAGCACATTCTGTAATTAAAATATATACTTATTTTATCGAGGTTTACAAATATAATTATTTCTGTCTATGAACCAGTAATTTTATAAAAATAGTTTTATAAAAGGATTAATTGTCGTAAAACTCGCGAAATTCATAAAAAAACCTGTTGTTATTAATTGAAAAATTACGATTCTTATCATTTTGGAATCCTAAAAATATGTATAATTTGTTAAAAATACCAAACTTGCTGTTTGAATAATTTTTATAAAAAGTTTTTATAAAAATTCTTTTACGACTTCGTTTATTAACGTATAACTTGTTTTTAGCGTAACTTTTTCGTTATTTATCCGTTTGACAAGTTTCTTACCTTTTCGGAATCGTCATGATGTGTAGAATTTTATAAAAATATAAATAAATGTTATTTACACGAATTTTTGGACAGAAACTTTGGTGTGACTTTGTAAGCCATTTTTAAACCTTGTTTTTATACTTTACAACTTTTGTAATCCACCACAAGTCTCATATACCATATATATTATAAATCATACATATATTAAGAGTCCATTTGTCCATAGATGTCCACTTGTCTAAATTTATAAGTCCATCCTAATACTTATAAACCATAACTTTCATATTTAACCATTAATCACTAGTTTTATATATGACCATTTTTACATAATAACCATAAGTGTACAAGTCTTCCCATCTTGTTATAACCATTATTTTAATGATCATATGACATTTAATACAAGTCCATAATCAACAATTTAACTGTCATTTACTTCATCCTTTACTTGTACATATCTATGAAAACCTTTTATTAAACCCTATTTGTAGTTAATCATTTTTCTTTTTTTACACCAAACAACATGGTACAACACTTTCTGTCCTTTTAACATGATATTAGCATATCAAAATATATTAATAGTTGTACAAAATGATCTTTACAAGTAAAAACTCCATTTTCATGTGAAATCTAAATGGTGTGATCATGCTATAATAGAAACTAACATATGCATATAATGAAAATTGCAAGAACATAAAGAGTTCTAGATGACCTTATAATGAATGACGATGATGAAAAATTAGAGATAAACCCTTGTTTAGACTCAAAATCAAAGCTTGCACAATTAGAAACCCTAGCTTTCATTTTCTTGATTAATGCTTGAAAATGGTTAGCCAATGCTTGCAAATGCCTTAAAATATCTTAGGAAGGATGTATGTAGGTGTGTATGGGTTGTATAAAATTTGGTATGGATTTATTACAAAGGGGTGTTTGAGCCGTGGGCTTGTATGAGAGCCAAAGGAGAGTTTGTTTCATTTTCCTAGTTAAGTGTTTTACTTGTATGTGTTCCTATCTCTAGTATGCATGTATATATGGTAAGTCTTGGTCAAAAGATTGCAATAGTTGGTCTTATGACAACTTCATGGTCTTAAGGAAGAAAAATAGTCAAAAGGGAACAAGTTATGGTTGGTTTAATTAAGCTAGGTGAATGTACAAGCCATTGTGGTGTGTAGTTTGTGTGCTCTTTAATCCCATTTGGTGTGTTTATGCCATGGAAGGGGTGAGGGAAAAAGGGGTTTACTAGAATCCTTTGTTATTTAACTCCTTATCTAGTTTACATAGATGAAAGTTCATAACTATGTATATTTTCTAAAAGATGTTTACTTGACATGCATTTGTGCATTGTTTTATTTTCTAGTGTATAATATGTAAAGTAATATTAACTTAGGTAATTTAATAAAACTTTAGGTATTGGGTACAATCGTGGGTATTTGTTCATGCGTAGATTAATTAACGTGCTTCCGGTTATGCCTAAACGCACTTTATAGCGAAACGAATATAATTTACGTAACCGATAAAAATAAATGAACAATGACCATAATTATTTAATACTTGATTGATATAAACGTTTAATCGATTGATGCCCGTTTACATTGAACACTAATTTTTGGCGTATACGATTTAACCTAACGTTTATGATTTAAAGCAAACGCGTACAATACAAAAGATATACTATGGATTTATTGACGACGTCAATGACCCTAAAATACAGGGTGTTATATATACCTCCTCTTCAATAGTGTCATAAAGAAAAGTACTTTTAACATCCATCTGGTACACAGGAACATTCATAAATGATGCAAAGGCCAAAAATAACCTGATTGCTTCAACCCTAGCAATAGGAGGAAAAACCTCATCATAATCAATGTCTTCTTCTTGTTTATACCCTTGTGCAACCAGTCTGGCTTTGTTCCTTACAACTATTCCCCTTTCATCCTTATTATTTCTATACACCCACTTTGTACCAATAGCCTTTTTGCCACTAGGTAGGTCAACTAGTGTCCAAACCTTCTGAATCTTGAACTGAAGCAGTTCTTCTTGCATTGCTTCAACCCAACTTTCATCATCAAGGGCTTGAGATATCTTTGTGGGTTCATGTTAAGAAAGGAAACAAGCAAATAAGCAGTTCTGGAAATTTTTATGATTTGTCCTTCTCTACTTTTAGATGTAGCTAATCATAGCATGCTCTCCAGAATTCTTCTTTGTCTTGCCCCTTGTTTGTAGTGCTGACTTTGGATCCCCAATAATCTGAGCTTTAGGATGAATAGAGTGTACTCTAGTTGTGGGAATAGGACTGACAACAGTAGAAGGTTCCATGTTGTTAAAATCAGCCTCTGCACCCACACTTTGATCAGCATAAGGAGTATTGAGAGTTTCCAAGTCATGATCATCATAGGCATTGCCAAAAATGCCAGTACTTTGAATTTCAGCAGTATCCTCTAATTCAGGCATTAGAGGATCATGAGGAAGATTAGCAACATCAATAGGAAAAGATCCACCAAACGAAACAAATGATGGTCCACTTGATGGTCCAACAGGACTAAAAGTTCTGGATGCACTAATAGTATTAACTGGTGTGCTGACAGTATTAAAACTGTTAGTACTGGTAGCTCTGGTAATCTTCTCTTGAAGAAGCTGGCAATCACACTGAGAACTGTCTCACTCCTTTGTGCTTGCTAGCCTTTTTTTTACTCTATTTTTCTTTTCTATGACTTCCTTTTTCAAACTCTTTTCTAACAGCATCTGATTGCTCTGTAGCCTCTCTCTTGATCCATCATCTTTATAAGACATTTCCTTCAAGGCTTTGATCATTACTCTTTGCTGGTACTTGTATACGTATTTTTCAAGCATCATCATCAACTGTATTCATCCTCAGCCTTGTCAGATTGAGCTCTTATAGTTGAAGAGATAGATGACCTAATGGAAACTACAATTTATTGTGTGTTGACACATTCTCTTCTTTAGTTTGTCCAGCTTCCAACATTTTTCTTCAAAACCTGTTATTGCCATTAGTTTCTTGTGGACCTGCATTTTTGTTAGTTTGATTCCCTGCAGTAACTGGTTGATAATTCATAGAATTTGTTAAGGAATCAATATCAAAAAGCCAGTTAGGTCCTTGCCCTGCAACATTTGGTTTATTTTCAAGAAAGTTTACATGCAGATTCTTTTCAACTTTTCCGGTTTTAGTATTAAATACCCTGAAAGCCTTGCTATATATAGAGTACCCAACTAAAAACCAGTCCTCAGCCTTCTCATCAAACTTGCCTAAAGGGTATAGGGTATTTAGAATAGTAACAGGACATCCAAAAGGTCTCATGAAACTTATGCTTGGTGCTCTGCCAATAATAAGTTCATAGGGTGTCTTGTTATAAAACCCTATCCAGGGCATAACAAGCAGTATTAACTGCTTCAGCCCAAAATACTGTAGCTAAAAGTGAGTCTGCTAGCATATTCCTAGCAGCCTCAATCAGGGTCCTATTCTTTCTCTCAACAACTCCATTTTGTTGTCGAGTTCTGGCAATACTATATTCCCTTTTTATCCCTTTTTGCCACAGAATTCATCCTTATCCGTTTTGAATATGTCCCATTATCGACCTGATTACTTTAACTTATGGGTTTTATTTGGTTTTTTCTATTTCTGTTATAAATTTTTAGGGAATCCCACTAGTTTCACTTTAGTGGCATAAGAAGAAATCCCAGCGTAAACCTACTAAAGTCATAGTCCCTACAAGTAATAGAGGTCTTTTGGTGATTATCCTTATAGATGTTGGTCCAAATAAGTCCATGTGCAACATCTGTAATGGTTGGCTGATAGAGCTCACATGTTTGGTCTTACAGTAGGCTTTGTGTTGCTTTCCCTTCTGACAAGCAATACAAGTATGGTCATTTTCAAAAGTCTTTAAAGGGATGAACACTTCAGGTTTCCTCAAAGTTTATTCATTCTTTTAAATCACATGGACCCAGCCTCCTAATGCCATAGCTTAGACTCATCAATTGTGGCTTTGTAAATAAAACAGTTAAATTCAGTAGGAACAACATTCTTTAAATCAAGATGTACATATTGTTTTGCCTATGGACTCTAAGCAGACTTGAATTTCATTCCATTAGTTAAAGTCAAAAGACCAAAAAAACAAGACATTCAGTTTCAATTGAAAAGATCATGTTTTCTTGTCACACATTTGTGAGACAGAGAAAAGATTAAACTTCAGTTCCTTCACAAAAAACACATCTTCAAAGTCTATTTTATTAGTTCTTATCTTACCAATACCTGTTATCTTACCACCTCTAGTACTTCCACCAAAGGCAACAAAACCTCCATCAATATCTTGATAGTCAGTAAGTAAGGCTTTGTTCCCTGTCATATGCCTGGAGCATCCACTGTCAAACATTCCTTTGTACTTTAAAGCTTGTTGTGGATTCCCCTGCACAAAAATAAGAGAGTCAGTTTCTCTTGGGGACCCAAGCCACTATTGACTTGAGTCTGCCTTGTGGATCAATATAATTTACTCTTTTTGAGATCCATGATCCACTATTGTCTTTGGAGCCATTGTTTAAATCAGTCATTTTAGGTCTCCAAACACAACCTGCTGAGGCCTTAACAGCAGTGACCCCATTTCCCTTAACAGTACTAACTGCTGTTTGCCCAGCAGTATTAACACCATTTACTCTAACAGTATTAACTTTTTCCTTTGAAACCCTGGTATTAAGTACTGTTGATTTATAAAAAGGCCTTTTAATAGATGAATGTGACTTAGGAAAAGTATTTATTTTTGATTTTGAAACATTCACTCTATTTTTATGGGTAGCAGTATTAACATGCTGCTTGGCAGTACTAACTGGTATTCTTCCAGACCTAGTTAAGACTGCAGTTGGAACAAATTTATTTTGATGATTTATTCTCGGAGTGTTGTTCTAAATTGGTTTAACAGCCGTATGACTAGTACCCTTTCCCAAAACAGATTCTTTAGGCATTCTCTTTTTATGAAAATCACAGTCTTTTATTAGACGATTGTGACTTCCACAAACAAAACAAGCTTTCTTAGTAAACCCAAAACCTAACCCCAGTTTTTGAGTCATCTTCCCATTCCAATCTTTTCTATATACCTTAGGAGATTGAGTGACCATCCTAGGTTTTACAATTTGTTAATCAGATTTAACTGGTTCATTCCTAGCTTTAGTAAACTCAATATTTTTAAAACTAGGTTTGACTGTTGTTTGGGGATCTTCATTAGATTGAAAAATATCCTCATCATCATCACTAACCCATTCTTCAATGATAACTCCACTAGGCCTAACAAATTCAACTCTAGGCATTTCTGCACTAGTATTGCTAGGTGGAGTGATACTTGTTTCAACTTGAGACACACTAGTACTAGTCTTATTTGCTGTAGGCCTATAAACAAAATCATCCAATCCTACAAAAGATAGGTCAGCTAGTGGAGGCATGTAGTTCCTAGTAAGAGGAGGGGGAACTACATGATATTCATTACCCTTTTTGAACCTATCATTTGTTTGATTGTCATCACCATCACATGAACGACTATCAAAGACACTATTTATTACTTACATTCATACATTGAATCATTTTCATTCAATTGATCTCCATATCCTAGACCAGTTTTATCTTTAGAACTTATTTGACTATTAATCAGTTTATTTAAGTTTTTAGAAGATGTTTCAAATTGTTCTAGTTTAGCTTTTAAATCTTCTTTTTCTTTTAAAGTTTGTTCTAACTGATTTGTAAGTCTAGTGACAGTATTACCTTTATCTTTTACTTCAAACTCTAATACTGCAATCTTTTCCTCATAGACAACTTCTTTTTTCTGATGAACAATTAGTTGTGCTTCTACAGATTCTAGGCCTAACTGATAAGCTATAATTTTTAGATTAGCCTTACTAAGAGTTTGTCGCTGTTCATTAAACTGTTTTTAAGGTTTTTTCATATGTTTTTACCTAGTTTGTCGAAACAAGATTGTACCTCTGTGTCAGACCCTGAGGAGTTTGAAGTGTAGGCCATGAGAGCAAACTCAGTTGGTTCATCTTGAGCTATATAACTCCAGTCATATCCCAGTCCATCTTGGACAATCAAAGCATTGTCCTGAACAACTAATGCATCAGAGGTCTCCACTGGTACAGTCCTTCTGGTGTTGTCCTGTTTTTATACCCTGTCCATCTTCATTCCTAGTCTCTTGATTCATTGGGCTCTTAATTCCCTTGCAAAATGGCCCTTTCTATGACAGTTAAAGTATTCAACCTTAGTTTTATCAAAACTACAGATTCTTTGCCATTGAAGATTACGTTCTTCTTGTCTTCTTTAAAATCGTCTTAACCCGCATAGGAAAGGCATGGCCACTTGCCAATAAGGTCCATTTCTTCCAAATCATCTTGTTGAAGATCAATCTATCTATAGGTCTTCATCGCGGATTCCAGTTATGGACTATTCGATGAGTAGCAATGAATGAGACACATTAGACTCTTTCAGTATATGATGATGAAGAGGCCTTGTCCCTGAGGAATTAGGACCTGAAGTGCAGTGAAACACTATTAGCAGTATTAACTTCATTACTGCTGCTAGTATCTTCTATAGAGAGAAAAGCCATATTCTGAGAGTTCAAAACTTTGATATCAACTTCAAACACTTTTATGTTATTGTTTAGATCATCAATATCCAAATCATCTATACCATCTTTGTTCCTCATAATCAAGGCTACATTGTTCCATGATGAAGGTAGAGCTCTTAAAAATTTCTGATTTGCATCTTCATTAGGAACAGTTGCACCATGAACTTCTAGAAGGCTGATAAGTTTTTGAAACCTATCATATGCTTTATCTAATCCTTCTATGTCAGATACAGAATTTTTTTTAAATTATTGCTTCAAGACATTCTTCTGCATCTTTTTAGATTCAACATTGCCGCCAAACTTACTCTTGATAGCAGCCCACAAAGACTTTGCATCCTTGATTGTATGGAACCTCAGTTGATACTCATTAGGAATAGCCAAAAGCAGAATGTTTTTAGCTTTTCTTTCTTTTTGTCTTGCCAATATAGCTTGAGCAGTCTTTGGAGGTACTTCAGTTTCAACACCATTCTCATCTTTTGTTGTTTGTACAGGTTCATCACCATTCATGATTACTTGCCACAAGCCATAATCTGTGTTTGTGAGGTACTACTCCATCCTCATGCTCCAAAGGGTATATTCACCTTTCTTGAGCATAGGAAGTTTTACAGTAGATATCATTTAAGGAGATTCTACTGGTGCCATTTGTGGTGCAGGTTCTTCACCAGACATCTTGTATTATAGGTAGAGATCTGGATCTGAATGAGTTCTTCTTATTCAGAGTTTCTCTACAAGCTCTGATACCACTTGTGAGTCCCAATGAATGGATCTTCTTAGCTTGTTAAAGCTTAGTTAACTTGGATAAATCCAAACTAACTATGTGAGAAACTATGATTATGAATACTACAAGTTATGTGGAATCTAACTTGTAATACTAAGAAGAACAATGTAAACAAAACTTTGAATATATATTGATTGCAAATATTCTGCCTAGGTTACAGAATAACTAACTATGAAAACTTGTATATTTTCTAACTATGCCGTAGGGTTCCTTTTATACACTAAGGAAAACCCTAGTGGGCTTACAAAACGCGTCAAGTGATCATGCATATCTATTCCTAATATAACTCATGCATATCACTTTAGCAGTACTAATTATATAACTAACTATTATACTAATAGTACTAACTATACTGGCAGTACTAACAATGTACTGGCAGTATTAACTAATTATAACTAGCAGTACTAAGTGTAGAAGCTCTGAATCCCAACATGTTACCTGCTGATTCGAGCTGAATTTCAGGGCGAAATTCCTTTAAGGGGGTTAGACTGTGATAACCGGTGACTTTTCCTAGATCTTGGTATTTTAAAATACTATATCTATATAAATTGTGTTCTTCGATCTTGTCAGTTCTCTATGAGGAAACTGAAAAGTTGACTTTGGTTAACTTCTGTTGCGCAAAACGGTTACGGTTTAACCGGGTATCAAGAATCTTGATTCTACATGAATGAATCACTTTTGATTCAACTTTTCCTTATCTAAGTATCTATGATATCATTTTAACATTTACCGAGAAGTTTTTCCGTGTTCAGCGAAAATCGTCACGCAACGCGTACCGGCACGGCAGTGAACTAGATCATAACTAAATACCTTAGGTCATTCTAATAAACTTATTTTATTAAGTTATTTCAAAAACTTTTGATAACATGTGCATAAAACACAAATATTCAGATATTCTATCAGATTCTTAATTTTATTGACCTTTACTGTATCCGGTAGGATCAGTGACCGTGTGGACAGTAGTTAATCCCTATTTTAAACATTTAATAATTCTTTTATTCTTAGAATTATTTCATTTGAATGATTATATCTATATTTGATCAATTTCCGGGAGGTTGTCCCGCAAACGGCTTAAAATATCAAACAACGCGTTCCGACACGTCCGTTAATGTCCACATTAAATCTAAGAGTTTATAATTATAAGACCTATGGTGTGAATATTCAAAGTTCATCTAAAAACATTTTTACATTCGTTAAAAATGAAAGAAACTTTCGGGTTACATTTTAAGTCACGGATTATGATCGTTAAGTAACCCGACAAGGGTCGAAAGGCACCTAGGACCTCCTAGGATGCCATGAACAAAAATTTGAACCCTTGGATACAAGGAGGCTTCATTTTATAAGTGTTGTCCAACCATAGTACTATATCTTGTCTTATACCTTCCAAAAAACAGACATAGTTACAAAAACACATAAAAGATCAAAAAATGTCCTCTTTTCCTCTCTTGGCTGATTTCAAACCAAAACAAACACACCAAACCATATTTTTGTTATGTTGATCAAGAACATGAAGGTGTAAACGTTCCGGGTTGATTCTAGCTTTGGCTTATTTTGGGACTTTTCATTCGGCTTATATTCTATATACTTTTAATACGTATCTAAATCAATATTTCAGACAAATAAAGGTATAAATACTAAACGAATACTA
>BQNB010174836.1:0-13222 GCA_026074375.1 Tanacetum coccineum
ATGAGCTTATTGAACAAGATTTTGAGCTTACTTGAGCTAAAATGGGTTGAAATGGGGTTTTTGGGCTCGTACGCCTAGAAATGACTTCAAGGGCTTCTTTCTCTTGATTCTTGGCTTCAATTATGATCTTGGGGCTTTTCTTGATCTTCTACTACTGCTAGGGAATGGCTAGAACTCCATTTGAGTATGTGTGTTTGAGTTTGAAGGATGAAATGAAAGGGTGTGTATGTTTCGGCTTATATAAGGGTGAAACCAACTTGGTGCCCAAGTTTCTTGGAGTAGTGGCTAAGGTGTGGATAGAGTGATGACTTATGAAGGCTATAGGGTGATTAGGAAGAGCTAGAAAAATAGCTAAGCAAGATGTTGGAGGTTTAGGGGGGGTCCGGCTACAAGAAGGTGACAAGGAGGTGACAAGACTAACTTGGTGGCCTAGGGTGGTGAAGGAGGTGCTTGGTTGCTTGCTTGTGACAGGGCAGTGATGTCATGGTGGTGCTAGGATGCTTACTTGAGGTGCTTGTTTGATTAAATGGGTTAAAATGAAAGAAAAAGGGTGACGAGTGGTTTAGGGTTAGGGTTTTTGGTCTTTAAAATGTGTATTAGGGTTTAGGATTAGGGTAATTAGGGTTTAGGGTTAATATTAAAGTTTAGGATTAAGGTTTAGGATTTGGGATTAAGATTTAGGGTTTAGGATTAAGGTTTTGGGTTTTGAATTAAGGTTTAGGGTTTAGTTTTAGGTTTAAAGTGAAATTAGGGTTTTAGGGTTTTGTTTAGGGTTTAGGGTTGTAGATTAGAGTTTTAAGATGATTTAGGGTTTAGGTTTAGGGTTTAGAAGTCATGCATTAAGTGTTTGTACCTTTTGTTAAAATGGTGGTAAGAAACTAAAGTGATTTAGGAGGTAAAATGACCTAGTTTGGTTTTCTTGCATTATTAACTTGTACATTAGGCTTTAGAAAGTTGTAACTCGATTTAGGAAGGAAAAGATGTTCAAATGTTGTGAATTGTACACTTGTACACATGTTTGAAGGCTTGCACATTCATTTTATATGTATACATTACATATAATTAGGGTTTAGATATAAACGTTAACGGATAAAGTCTATTTTGATATAACGTTGTAAATGGTAGGTTAAATGGATAATGTATTTGGTAAAATGATATTAAGATATAGACTTGACATATTAGGATGTTTACATGATATACACATAGATATAGATGTCATTGGTGGAGGTTGCGTGAGCTCGTTTACTTTAGAGATGCAAGTTACGTTGCGTAATGAGATAAAGCCAAAATTTCCCTGTAAAAAGGTGATATATATATATATATATATATATATATATATATATATATATATATATAAATAATAGATGGATATTACAATGCATCTAATTTAAAATAGATGATAATTAACATTATGAAAATCGACGGCGTTGTAATACCATCCTATATTAACTTGTTTATCCAAAAAATACTTGCACAAAACCTTCTTGGATACATCAGAATTTACTCCACATTATCCAAGATCTTGCACCATAACAACTTTCAAAAAATGTATAATGAGAAAAGTTGAACTTCTGGTTTAGTAGCTAAGCAGATAAATACAGGATGCCATAGTGAGCTCACTAAACTCATTCCATTGCAAATGTTAGAACTTAGGCATTGTAAAACCCATATGATAAGGAATTTCCATTGTGGGGAAAAGAATGCCTTATAGAAAGTAAGCTTCTGAGAAATTTTCTCATACCCCATCAATGTAAGTTGTTCAAAGATAGTAGCATTGGGTAGACAATCAACACCATCAACACCTCAAGTTGAAAAGAAAAAAAAAGATCTCTTCTCACAGTTGATTCAGTTATGATTATCTTCTTTCCATCCACTAGGGCTTGTAACTGTACTTCCCCCATTATGCAGTTTTACCTGATAATAGCCAAAATTGTTCAAATACCAACGAAGTAAAGATTGTAGGATTAACCTTTTAATGCATGCTTTAATAGAGTGTGCATTCAGAAAATCCACAATTTGTTTCATAAACCCGTCACTTCGGTTCTGGCGGGTTCGACAAGAACGCGACCATGTTATGAGTATCAACAAACTTTAGGGTCGTCATTATGTTACGTTTTGATGATGGATGATGAAATTGAGTTAGGGTTTGTGATTAGAGAGTATTTGAAAGATTGAAATCGATTAAATGAATGAATGAAACCCTTAATCAAAGTATTTATGAAAATACCCTCAACAGCATTAACGTTCAACTGGCAGTACTAAGTTATGCGGTTATGCCTAGCAGCATTAACTTTCAACAGCAGTAGTAAGTTTATGCCTAGCAACATTAACTTTTACCAGCAGTATTATGTTCTGCCTAGCAGCATTAACTTTGAGTTACCAACATTAACTCCAATTCCAACCCAAACACTCTGTTTGTTTTTATTTCACACAACTCTCTTTCTGTTGTTATTCTCGCCAATTCTCTCAATTCTTTTTACTCACTAAAATCACTCTGTCTGTTTTTATTTCACATAGCTCTCTTTCTGTTTTTCGACTCATAAATTCTCTCAAAATTTTTACTCACCAAATCACTCTGTCTGTTTTAATTCCACATAATTTAACATTTTTCTTTAATCTAAGTTCTTTGCCATACTTTCAAAAATGTATTTTGAAAAGTTGAACTTCTGGTTTGTAGCTAAGCAGATAATTACAGATGCCATAGTGCTACTAAACTCATTCCATGCAGTAGTCTTAGAACTTAGGCATTGTAAAACAGTATGAATAAGAAATTTCCATTATGGGGAAAAGAATGCCTTATAGAAAGTAAGCTTCTGAGAAATTTTCTCATACCCCATCAGTGTAAGTTATTTAAAGATAGTAGCATTGGGTAGACAATCAACACCATTAACATCTTCTAGTTGAAGATCTCTTCTCATAGTTGATTCAGTTATGATTATCTTCTTTCCATCCACTAGGGCTTGTAACTGTACTTCCCCATTAACAGTTTTTGCCTTGATAATAGCCCAGAATTGTTCAATACATGAAGTATAGATTGTAGGATTAACCGTTAATGCATGCTTAATAGAGTGTGCATTCAAGAAATCCACAATTTGTTCATAACCTTCACTTTCTGCGGATTTAGACAAGAACACGACCATGTTATGAGTATCAACAAACTTTAGGGTCTTCATTATGTTGAGTTTTGATGATGGATGATGAAATTGAGTTAGGGTTTGTGATTAGAGAGTATTTGAAAGATTGAAATCGATTAAATGAATGAATGAAACCCTTAATCAAAGTATTTATGAAAATACCCTCAACAGCATTAACGTTCAACTGGCAGTACTAAGTTATGCGTTTATGCCTATCATCATTAACTTTCAACAGCAGTAGTAAGTTTATGCCTAGCAACATTAAGTTTTACCAGCAGTATTAAGTTATGCCTAGCAGCATTAACTTTAAGTTACCAGCATTAACTCCAATTCCAGCCCAAACACTCTGTTTGTTTTTATTTCACATAGCTCTCTTTCTGTTTTTCGACTCATAAATTCTCTCAAAATTTTTACTCACCAAATCACTCTGTCTGTTTTAATTCCACATAATTTAACATTTTTCTTTAATCCAAGTTCTTCACCATACTTTCAAAAATGTATTTTGAAAAGTTGAACTTCTGGTTTGTAGCTAAGCAGATAATTACAGATGCCATAGTGCTACTAAACTCATTCCATGCAGTAGTCTTAGAACTTAGGCATTGTAAAACAATATGAATAAGGAATTTCCATTGTGGGGAAAAGAATGCCTTATAGAAAGTAAGCTTCTGAGAAATTTTCTCATACCCCATCAGTGTAAGTTGTTTAAAGATAGTAGCATTGGGTAGACAATCAACACCATCAACATCTTCTAGTTGAAGATCTCTTCTCACAGTTGATTCAGTTATGATTATCTTCTTTCCATCCACTAGGGCTTGTAACTGTACTTCCCCATTGACAGTTTTTGCCTTGATAATAGCCCAAAATTGTTCAATACACGAAGTATAGATTGTAGGATTAACCGTTAATGCATGCTTAATAGAGTGTGCATTCAAGAAATCCACAATTTGTTCATACCCTTCACTTTCTGCGGGTTTAGACAAGAACGCGACCATGTTATGAGTATCAACAAACTTTAGGGTCGTCATTATGTTGGGTTTTGATGATGGATGATGAAATTGAGTTAGGGTTTGTGATTAGAGAGTATTTGAAAGATTGAAATCGATTAAATGAATGAATGAAACCCTTAATCAAAGTATTTATGAAAATACCCTCAACAGCATTAACGTTCAACTGGCAGTACTAAGTTATGCGGTTATGCCTAGCAGCATTAACTTTCAACAGCAGTAGTAAGTTTATGCCTAGCAGCATTAACTTTTACCAGCAGTATTAAGTTATGCCTAGCAGCATTAACTTTGAGTTACCAGCATTAACTCCAATTCCAGTCCAAACACTCTGTTTGTATTTATTTCATACAGCTCTCTTTCTGTTTTTATTCTCACCAATTCTCTTAATTATTTTTACTCACTAAAATCACTCTGTCTGTTTTTATTTCACATAGCTCTCTTTTTGTTTTTATTCTCATCAATTCTCTCAATTCTTTTTCTCACCAAAACTCTCTTTCTATTTTTACTCCACGCAGCTTTTCCATCATCAATCTAACACTTTTCTTTGTTTTTTCTGTAAAATGTTAGTCTAAAAACCAAGAAAACACAACACATAGCAATTTATAATAATCACAGTATTAATTACACTTAGCAGTATTAAGTATAACTAATAGCAGAAACTCAACAGTATTAAGTATAACCAGCAGTACTAATTATACTTAACAACAAAAACTTTTAATGACATAAATAACAGTATTAATCCATACAAAACTCTACAAAAACATGAAGAGATAAAAGACTTTAAGAATTTAGCATTCCAATACTCTTCTCAAATGCATTGCACAACTCTTTCTTTGTTAAACCAAAGATAATATCATCCACATACACTTGGACTAGCAAAATATCACCTTTGTATCTTTTGATGAATAAGGTCTTGTCAATTTTCCCTCTTTGAAACTCATTGTCCAACAGATATGTTGACAAGGTTTCATACCAAGCTCTAGGAGCTTGATGCAGTCCATACAGTGCTTTTTCAACCTTGTATACTCTATCAGGAAAGTCTGGATCTTCAAATCCTGGTGGTTGACATACATACACTTCTTTTTCAATCTTCCCATAGAGAAAATCACTTTTTACATCTATTTTTCATTTGGGTAGACGTTTTGACGAGTTGCTGGATTTACGATTTAAAGTGTCCTAGCTCCTCAAACGTTTACTATATGACCTCTGGATTATGATAGCCCGAACAGTGATACGATATTTTCACAAGTTATCAAACCAAAAACTGTTAAACTTTATGAAATAAAGTTTGTAATATCAACAATCAAACTATGACTTGACATATTAACCCAGGTTGTGCGGCGAGGCTGTTTACTCTCATTTGAATTAAATTTCAAATCAATCAACTACCTTGATAAGGTGAGTTCATAGTTTCACCTTTACATGTTTTCTAAATCTCGTAGGGAGATACATGCTATAAACCATGAATACAAGTGTTTTTCCAACTGTATGCTGTCCTGATATGTTATTTCCTGAGTTTGCCTTCACTTCCAATATTTCTTAATCATTAACCACTAGTCACTTACGAGTGAACGTGAATATTGTAGATAGATCTATTGGGGTGACGACTCCTGTTGGTGTACCCGTACATGGGGTAACCAAACACATTATATTTGAGAACAAAGGATAACTTTGGCAAGTTACCTTTCCTTAAGGATAGTTGTTCCTTTAAGTCGTTAAATTGACTTCGGATGTTAATGTTTGGTTACATGAGCTTAGGGCAATAATACTATTTTCCATGATAATTGTATTCGTTTCAATTATTACCACTTATGATGACTTGTATTCAAACATTTCATTACAAACATTGTGAATTTCACTCAACCATTGTGTTGACCATTTTAGCATGTTTATCTCAGGTAATTAAGCAACCTATGGCACAGAGTAGCATTAGACATGAGGACGTCCAAACCTGTTATTATTCAACTTTATGTTTTGAAATGTATTTTGGAACCTCTTTTGTAAAAACTCTAATGAATAATGAATGATAACTTATCTTTCAAAAAACGTCTCTTTTGAGTCGTTTTCTATTATTGTGACTATGATTCATGAAGTAATACCCCAGATTAGCTTCCGCTACTATATGTCAAATATGGGGGTGTTACAGGACATGTTCCCTGTTATGTACCTTGAGCATCCGATATCTATCACTCCTTGATCCTGTAAATCCACTTGTGGATTGCCCTGCACATTAGATAAGAAAATCAGTTTCTTTTGGGGACCCAAGCCATCACTGACTTGGATCTGCCTTGTGCATCAACATGATCCAACTTCTTTAGGGTGATTAATGCACTATTGTGTTTAGAAACATGGTCTAAAACTTTAGTCTTTGGTTTCCAAACCCAACAAGCTGAGGCCTTAACAACATTAACATTATTCCCCTTAACAGCATTAACTACTGCTTTTGGCCTAGCAACATTAACTACTGCTTTTAGCTTAGCAGCATTACCATTTTTTATCCTTAACAGTATTAACCCTCTGATTAAAATTACTATTTTTAAATGTTGTTTTCTTGTGAATGGGCCTCTTAACAATTGAATGTGCTGCTTTAGAAAAATGTGACTTTGTCTAAGCAGCATTTACTTGTTGTTTTTGAGTGAGCACATTAACTTGTCCCACTTCCTAGCAGTTATTAACTGATACTAAGCAGACTTCATTATACTCTGAGGTCTTGGAAACCTGTTATTTTTAAGGGCAGGGTGAGTCCTTTTTGGCAAAATTCGGATGATTCACCCTTTTAGCATTGTTCCAACAGGTTTTACCACCCCCTTTGATAATTACAATCAACCTGCAAGTGATCAAAACTTCCACACACATAACAAGCTTTGTTAAACACTAGGGTGCCGTAATGGGGGGGTAGGGGGTGGGGTGCCTAGGGGGGGGGGGTCATCACACAAATTCTTCTTATCTCTGTATCTTGGAGAGTTTCTTTGATTTGCCTCTAGAATGTGATGTTTTGCTAATTGTTGCTCAACTTTTTATATTTTCACTATCAGTTTTGTTTGTTTGTTTAGCTTTGACAAAGTCTATCTTAACAAAACTAGGCTTAGCTATTTTCTTTTCAATCTTAGTTTGAGACACACTTTCTTCCTCACATCAGGACACCCAATCCTCAATAATTGGAGCACCATTATTCTTCCTAACTACTTTAGGCTTTGCTTCACTAGCCTTAGCTTCACTGTTCTCAACTACAGGCTTAATAACTACAGGCTCATTTGTAAACTCTTCTAAGCCAGTAAATGACAAGTCAGGTTTTGGAGGCATGAAATTTCCTGTTAGGGGGAGGTGGAACTGTATTATAGCCTAAACCTTTCTTGCAATTGTCTACAATCTGACTATCTATAATCTTGTTTAAGCTTTTAGATGCATTTTCAAATTTGTCTACATTAAACTAAATGTCATCTTTTTCCTTTAGAACTATTTCTAGCTTCTTCCTAAGCTCCCCAATAGTTATCTCTCCTACTTGAATGTCTCATTTTAAGCCGTTAATCTTTTCTACATAAACAGACTCATTCTTTTTATAAAATTCAAGTCTTTCTTCTACAGACTGTAAACCTGTCTTATAAGCTACAACCATTAACTCAGATTTCTCAAATCTTTTCAATAGTTGTTCATATTGAGATTTAAGCACTTCAACAGTTTCAAAACAAGATTTTGAGCAAGTAGAATCATTAGATACCTCAGAATCAGAACTTGAAGATGAGTAAGCCATGAGTAGATAGGTAGTAGGTCCTTCCTCTGCCTGATCACTCTAGTCATATCCACCAAGACCATCACATGACACCAAGGCATTAGAAGTAGTTGTCTCCACTGGTATACTCCTTTTTGAGCTTTCCATGTTCCTGTTGTCTTGGTTTCTTAAAGCTCTGCACTTCCTAGCAAAGTATCCCCTCTTATGGTAGTTGTAGCACTCTACTTTGGATTTATCAAAACTAATGGACTCATTGCCATTCACAGTAATCCTCCTTCATGTATTCTTCAGGAACCTTCTAGCTCTTATAGTCAACATAGCCATCTGCCATATTTAATCCATCTCTTCTAAGTCATCTGGATGGAGTTGTTGTAGATCCTCATTTGCAAGTTGAGGATTGTTTGATTGACTAGAAAAGAATGCACAGATCACAACATCACTTAAGTTATCAACATTTGTGGAGTTAGCAGCACTAACTTGAGTGCTAACAGCAGAAACTCCATGAGCAGTGTTAACTGCTTCATTAGTGCGGCCAGTGTTGTTAGAGGATACAAAATCCATGTTTTATGTGCTTGTATTTGAGCTTAATGTCCCATTGACTTCTGGTTCATATACTTTGAGATTGTTGTAGAGATCATCCATGCTTATTATCTCTAATTCAGGCTTATTCCTTAACATAACAACATGTGTGTTCCATTCTGGTGATAAACTTCTCAACAGCTTCTGGTTCACATCTTCTTGTGAAAGTGTTTCACCCAAAATCTCCAACTGACTCACAAGATTATGAAGCCTATAAAAAGTTTGATCAAGGGTTTCTGAGCTAGGAGCAGTGAAGTTTTCATACTGCTGTTTCAAGAGATTTCTTTAAGTTTTCTTTGTAGCAGCATTCCCACCAAACCTCTTTTCAATAGCTTCCAGCAGCAACTTAGCATCCTTGATGGAGTTGAACTTTAATTGATGTTCATTAGGTATTCCCATCATCAAGGTGCTTCTGGCCTTCACTTCTAACCTCTTCTGAGCCTTTTCTTCAGCAGTTGTAGGAGGTATTACTTTCTCAACACCTTCCACAACTGTTGTTTTTGGTGCAGTGTTTCCATTCTCTATGACCTCCCATAGAGCATAGTCAATCATCTGGATGTATTGTTCTATTCTCATCCTCTATAACTCAAACTCACCAGGTTTGAGCATTGGAACCATGGATGCAGCCACCATATGTGCAGATTCTGAATCCATATATTCTAGCAGAGATATTGTCTATTCAAACAGGTTCTTCTTATTCAAAGCTTCTCAACAAGCTCTGATACCACTTGTTGATCCCACTTCAATAGATCTTTAATTCCTTATGCTTGTTAAGGTTTTGTTATGCTAGATAAATCTAACACAACTATAGTAGAAACTTTGTTGAATATATTAAAGATTATGCAGAATCTAATCTTTAATCAATAAAAAGAATTCTTAATGAAACAGTAACTCTAAGAACACAACTCTATGAACATACAATTCAACAAACAATAAAAGCTCCAATATTATTATTACAAATAATATGAATACTCTCCTAGTATTAGGGTTATAAAACCTTGAAGCTATGATAACTTTATAAATGACTCGTTTAGATTTGATACATAGATGACAACTATTATGATTGTGATTTCAAACTCTATGCCCTAGAACCTCCTTTTATACACCAAGGATCCTAGTCGATTTACAATATATTCCTAAAACTTAGAATATTCTCTATGATCTATTCTATAAATAACTAATACTTATCACTTAAGTAATCTTGATCCCCAATCAATCTTTATCCTTTCTTTTGTCTTTATCCATTCTTTTTTTATAGTAGAAACTCTTTTAGCAGTCTTAATATTTGAGCAGTTGTAACTTTTGTACTAGCAGCATTAACTTAGCACCAGCAGTAGTAACTTATACACCAACAGCATTAATTGTGTACAAGTAGTAGTAACTACTTAGAATATTTTCTTCAATCTTCACTAGTAGTACTAACTTTACACTAGCAGTACTAATATATACTAACAGTAGTAACTGTGTACTAGCAGTACTAACTTTATACTAGCAGCACTAACTACTTAGCATATTTTTCTTTAAAGTTAATGAATAGCACTAACTTTTGCTTAGCAACAGTAACACAAACCTTAGCAGTAACTTCAAGAAGGCTTTTAATCCTAACAATCCTCCCCTAAACTTGATATTCTTCTTTAAAATCACTAAGTTTCATTTAAAGCTTCATCAATCACCAGGAGGATGCTTCTAAACACTTCATTTAGGTACATAGCCTTCCTTAAGCTATTTCTTGACCAATCTAAGAAGCTCAAATGCCATTTCACACTCATAATCAACTTGAAGCTTCACATCATTGAACATCTGATGTAGTGTGTGATTTGTAAGTGGATACATCTTCTCAACCAATAGATAAAATAGCATGGATTGCATTATTACACAATGAACTCCACAAGAATCATAAAGCGTCCAGTTCAGCACTTTAACTAATCCTTGTTGATTCTTTCATACATTATCTTCAACATGATGTTCAAACATGGTCTTCAAATTAAGAAGTAAGAAATTATCCATGTAATTCACTGGCTCTGTCTTCTTAAATCTTGCTTTGACTATACTCCAAAGAACTTCCAAGTCTTCTCTGTTAAAGTTTTTAAGCATCTTTCCAAAAGTTAAATACATATGAGAATCACCATCTGCTCTGATAATTTGAAAATAGCTTTTCTTTCCTTCTTTATAGATCTTGTAGTCAACAATGGTTGGAGATTTAGTAGATAAAGGTATAGCATCAATAGTTACATCATCTCCATCATCTGGAACTATTTAGATTCTTTTTCTTTAGATTCTGTTTTGAAAATAGTTAAGTTTTTGATAAAAATTCTTTTTCTTTGACATGGTTAGAAAGAGTTTGTTTAAGTGTATAAATCTCCTGCTGAAAGGCCGCAAACTTTGCATTTCTATTCCAAATTAGGTCATCCATTTGAGAATCTATTAATGTTTTACGTTTGTTCAAATCTACATTAAGTCTTTGTTCAAAAATGGCGACACGTTCTTTATATCTCTCAAGCTCAGCAATTAGGGATTCTTTAACCAGTTTATTTATCTGATTATACTTATCTAAATTAGCTACATGATTAGTCATTTGTTTAACCATAGATAGAACCAATAAATCATTTGGTGCAAAAGAATTAGTAACCTGAATACCTGCATCTTTTGATTCTAGCAGATATTGAGAGTAAGGAATGATATTGCTATCACTGGTTATCTCATTATCTAGAAAATCAACAATATATGTTTATTCAAAATACAACATCTCTTGCACATCCTGATTAATCATATCATTCGGATAAGTATCAGAGTATGGTACCTCAGAGAGGACATCTAAATCATAGTTTGAAAGATTTGCCATCAGAACCGCTTTAGCCGAGGATATATCATCACAATCCGAGTCATAAGCATCGCCATGTGCTCTTCCCCCTGGCAGTTATAACACTTCACAACCCTTGCTTGACCAGCTGTATAATTTCCCCTTGAGTTTGTAGCAATTTAATGTGTTGTTGTGTAGGTGTTATTTTATGTATCAAGTTTTACTATTTATTTTATGCCGACTATACCTAAAAATAACACTTTAACGAGCAGTGTACCCGGTCAAGATGTAGCTTCGTTGGTAAGTAAGGTTTCGATCACTAAGAGCGAGAGCATTAATATCTTATTCTATCAGTATTTTAGTTATCTAAGTTAAACCTAAAACTAATGTAGAAAGGGGGGTTTTCAGCCTGAGAGACTGGCACGAGGTTTAGTTATCTAACCTAGGGTTTTGATGACAAGTGAAACAATAAACACACACAAGAAGATGAACAAACGATAGATGAGCGATCAAACACTCACTAAACAATTTAACACTTAACAAGCATATATAAAAATCTACTCACTAAGCATATTATTTAAGCTAACAATAATCAACAAGGCAAAGCTAAACATTTTATACTAAGCAACACTAATGAATTGAAAAAGGATAGAAAATGGAATCGAATTGAAGATCCGTAAGTAAACGATAACCACCCGATTTAATAAGCTAAAGAAAATAATCAAATTCTATCTATCTTATTAAACCATTAAGCTCCACGCCTCATGAGTAGACCAGTACCGAAGTTAAAATAACAAAACAAACACTGTTAATATTTATAACAGTTAACAAATACTTATAACAATTAGCAAAGATGCAGTCCTAACAATCAAACGCAAGCCCAATACAATTAACTCACGCAAGCCCAAAGTAATAATCCAACCAAACGAAGGCCCTAATTAGAATTCTATACTAAACGTGGCCCAACAATGAACTAAATGTCTTCAGGTACATTCAATAAGCAAAAAGAAGCTACTCGAATAAGCCAGAGCACAAATAAGCTTTCAGAATAAGCCACGATAACAAAAATACGCACAACTTTTATCAAATAAGCAACAAGCAAATTAAGATAACTAATCATAACGAACACCAAACAACTCTAATCGAATAAGCTCTAGCAATTCTAACGAGACAAATCACTAATAAGCAATACAAAATAAGCAATCAGATTAAGCCAAGAGCACTAGACATACAAAATAAGCACTTCTAATAATGAAATAAGCACTAGAACTAGGAAAGCTCGAAATCACGTCAATAAGCTAACACGAATATAAGCTAAAATGATATCTAAACTAAAACTTCTTAATAAGCCAATACAAAAATGAAATAAGCACTAATAAGAAACTAAATAAGATTCAAGAACACACATTAAGCACTTCAACGATTCAAATTACAACTCAAATAAGAAAATAAGCAAACGAAATGCATCTAAACAATATAAGCTCAACTGAATTCAAATAAGCTATTTAGGAGTTAATTAAATCAGATAAGATGAGCTTCTAAGAACTCTATAACAATAAAAGCAAGAAAATAAGCTAGATCCAAGCTTATTTGAGCTTATTATATCGAAAAGTCCTTAAAATCTTATAAGAATGATTCAAATAAGCTTTAGAGAGCTTATAGGAGTCGATCTTTGAGCTTTTAAGGAGTTTTGAGATTAATAAGCTAAGGGAATAAGCTCAACAGATTAGCTTATTTGATTAATAAGCTTTAACAAGAATGATTAAGACAATTAGCTAAAACAAAGTTTCTTTTCATAAACAATAAGCACTTATAGTATTTAATAAGCTAACAAAAGCTTTTACAATAAGCTCAGAGTTACAAATAAGCTAAAACATTGAAATAAGCTAAACTACAACTAGAGAAAACTAAAAATAAGCTAAATCCTAATTGAGTGAAAATGAGGGCAGCGAGTGGCATTTTATAGGGTGAGAAG
>BQNB010174838.1:1593-13222 GCA_026074375.1 Tanacetum coccineum
AAAAAAACAGACGAAAACGTAAAAAACTGACGAAAACGTAAAAAAACTGACGAAACGTAAAAATATTGACGAAAACGTAAAAATACTGACGAAAACGTGAAATAACTAACGAAAACGTAAAAAAACTGACGAAAACGTAAAAAAACTGACAAAAACGTAAGATAACGATGAAAACATAAAAAAATATTATATATCGTAGAAAAACGGAGAAAACGTAGAAATCGTAGAAAACGGATTAAAATGGATGAAAATGTAAAAAAAACGTACAAAAAGGAATAAAGACGGTTGAAAACTTATAAACCCAGAAAAAGTATGAATTATTTAATTATTGTAAAAAGAAGTGAGAAGAAGAGAGAAGAGGTAAGAAGTGAAATATTTTGTCTGAATTTTTGAAGAGGTTAGAAGTGACTTTTACCACTTATCTCTGCAAAAAAACAAACAAAAAACGTCTGAGAGACTGCAGACATAAGTGGTGAAAAGATGTTATTTGGAAAAAACAAACAAAGCCTTAATTTGTTTCATTTGCCACAATGTCTTCTCATAGTAGCTTTAAGGTAGTCACTTTCAAAGGGGATGTTTCTTTAAGCTTATTTAAGGTTGGGGTAAGAGTTTATTTGATTTCAGCTTAAAAAAAATTTAGACTCATTAGGGGGTGTTTGTGTTAGCTTATTTAGCCCGCTTATGAGTTTATTTCTTTTTCGAAAAGCTTATAAGTTCACTTTTGGTGCTTGTTAGCTTTAACTTTTGAGCTTATTGGCTTAAGCCAATAACCTCACCTCGAGCTGATAAGTTCTAAAAAGTAAGCTTATTGACTTTTCTAAAATCAAATAACCCCATAAGCCGGCTAAACAAGCTAATACAAACACCTTATAAGTTTAAAAATCTTCTTAAAATATGCAAGCTTGTGAAAGATAAGCAAAAATAACATAAGCTCACGAATAAGCTGAAACAAACACATTTGTTTAATTATCAAATACGTGTTAGTGATTTGAAAATGATTATTAACTTATATTTATGTCTTATGTATTCAGGTTGCTTAAAAGGATGTAACATGAAGATATGAGCTTTAACTAAGGATGCTATTGGTATATTTCTATATTCTTTTTATTTAGTTCTTACTTATCTTTTTGTATTACTTGGTGGGTGTTTGTTTAAGCTTATACGTGCGCTTATGAGCTTATTTGATTTCGGTTTATATTTCATAAGCCCCAATTTTTAGGCTTTTTTTAGACTCGTTGGCTTATATAAGCTTGTTATGATATAACAACCTTATACACGGTAAGCCCACAAGTTTCAAAATAAGCCAAAAATTTTGAGCTTATGAAATATAAACCTAAATTAAATAAGTTTATAAGTCCACACGTAAGCTTAAACAAACACTCCCTTATTATCTGATAAAATTAGCAAGTTTATTAAGTGGGTGTTTATAGTAGCTTATTAAACTGGATAAGCTGATAAGCTCATCACTGTGGGGCAACTAAGCTTATTAACTTGAGGTTATGGTTTATTTTTGGCCATAAGCTATAAGGTGAAAAGCTTATTTGCTCACGGAGTTGCGGTTATTGGCTTTTTCAGATCCTATTAAGTCTATAGTTCTGTATTACTTTTTGGTTAACCATGCTGATATAGTTGAATCGTTGGATATGTTACTTTATTATAGAAAGATTATCTAAAAATTAATAAGTTATGTAAAAGGGTGTTTGGGTTAGCTTATTAAACAAGATAAGCTGATAAGCTCGTCACTTTGGGACATCATAGCTTATTAACTTGTGTTTATGGCTTGTTTTTTTCCCATAAGCACTAAGGTGAAAAGCTCTGAAGTTCATAGTGACTAGGTTACTGGCTTCTTCAAATCTTAGTAAGCTGATATTCATGTATTCTTTTTAAAGTTAAGTGCAAAAATGGTCCTTGTGGTTTGGAGAAATTGTAGATTTGGTCCTTGTAATTTTGAAAGTGCAAAAACCGTCTATATTTTGGAGGTTTCATCGCACTTTTGGTCCGTCTGCCCTAACGACGTTAGTCTCCCCGTTTTGGGCCCACCCACGTGCAACCCTTGTGAGGGCTTTTTTGTCCATTCCATCAAACACCCCTTTATATATATATTCCCAACCACCCACTTTAAATCAGTCAATGCTCGCTTTTCTAAAGTATCCATCCACCCACCATCCCAAATTAAAACATATTTTAACCACCCACCTAAGAACCCTAGAAAATTGAAAAGGGGGAAAATCAAAATCAAGGATATGGTGTTTTGTTTATGTGCTAAACCAACAATAATCCGAACTGCATGGACTGATAACCACCCAGGACGTTAGTTTCACACTTGTCCAAGATTAGGTGGAATATCTTGTGACTTTTTTGATTGGTATGACCCACCAATTTGTGCTCGTGTAAGGAATATCATTCCTGGGTTACTTAGGTTTAGAAACGAACAAACAATGGTAATAAATCAACTTGAAGCATCATTGGCTACAATGAAAGCTGGAAGACAAAGATTGAGGATGATGTTGATTATAAGCTGGGGTTTCTTCATGATCTATTTATTGTTGTAAACTTTAATGTAATATTGAATGTTTTGAACACTAAATTGACTATAGTCAAAGATTTTGGTATATGTAAAAGTGTTCAACAATGTATTTTGGTTTAATTTCAAATAATGAATGTTTATGTCAAGTGTTTAGTACAATTTATGTAAAAGTGTTATGTGTTTAGTACATTTCAATGATATTGTGCAGTTTGCCATTCTTAAACAAGTAATCTTGGAAAGTAAAAAACAACATTGGTTTAATAAAGGCTAACATTTCCATACCATAAACAAGTTTTTCAATGTGTAAAACTTGGAAAATTGTACAACAAAGTGCCAACATTTTAATAAGAGTACTAATACATAAACATTGTCTTAAAGAAAACAGAACTACATAAACAAATTAATCTACTTAGTTGTGGGGGTCTTTTTTGCATCTTTTTGTCTTTGGCTTTGCCTTATTGGGGTGTTCTTTGCACCTTGTAATCCACTTGCAGCAACATTTCTTGTTTTGGTTTACCTAGTTGGTTTGGGTGCATTTGTAGGTTCACTTGAAGCTCTTTGGGGTTGCCTTTGTAGTTGCTTGGCACTTGCAGGTTGAGTTGCCCTTGCAGGTTGACTTGGCATTGTAGGTTGACTTAACCTTGTAGGTTGAGTTGCCCTTGCAGGTTGACTTGGCCTTGTAGGTTGACTTGAAAATGCCTTAAAAAGTTGACTTGCAGACCCACTACCAGCAACCATTGTTTCTTTACAGCTTCTTTTGTTGTGCCCCTTTTGAGCACATTTAAAACAAGTAATAATACCACATCTTCTAGTGAGCTTACCATCTTTAACCATTTTAGTCACCTCACCTGCACTTCTCTTTCTCTTTTTACCTGGTCTACCAATCTGTGGTGGGATATAAGGTGGAATCAATCTTGTAGGCACTTTAGACTTTTCCCAAAACTCTCTACCATGGGTTTATCTTAAAAGAGTAGACAGTCTTCCAAGTTTGTAACATCATTGACTGATGCACCCAATACTCTGGCATACCAACTTTCATTCCGTTATCATTCATGTTAAACATGCAAGCTACTGCATGTTTACAGGGAATACCAGACACTTCCCATTTCCTACAAGTGCAGCTCCTATTAGATAGATTGACTACAACATGATTTTGTCTACCCTCATTAACCTGAAATAGTTCAGCACCATTCCACAGAACAACACACTTTGATGCCTTTTCTTTTATTGCATTAAAAATCTTGGTCACAGTTGGTGTTAATGGGCCCTGACTTTTCTCAATAACCTTCTGAACTACCACTATCCTTTTCATTAGATACTCCCTAACATATTCTAGGGCAGTTATGACAGGATTATCCCTAGCTTCAAGCAATTGTCTGTTAAAAACCTCACAAATATTGTTGATCAATAGGTCACAGTTTGCCCTTCCTGTTATAAGCAGTAACAAAACATTAAACAAATTACTTATCTACTAATAAGCAGTTGTTCGTTATAAACAAATACCTAAAAATTATGATCTGCTCCAATGCTTAGGAGGAATTTTCCTCAACCACTCATGTGCCAGTCTAATGTACCCCTTGAATTCATCCATTGCTCTCTCAAAGGGAGCCTCAGTTGTTGCAGTGGCACACTTCCACAGCAGTTCCTTGTATTGACCACCTTTATAGATCAAATTCATGTTATCATGAATATGTCTAACACAATATATGTGTTCAGTAGCAGGAAAGAGATATTTCAATGCTAGTAGCAAACCCTACAAATCAATAGAGAAACAATTAGTAAATGATTTTTTTAGTAAAGCAACAAAAGAACTCTAAAGTATGTACCTTTTGTCTATCTGCAACAAATATATGGTATTGTTGAATCAGAATCCAAATGGTATTGTAATGAATGTGAAGTTTGAATCAACATATGGTATTGTTGAATCAGCATATGGTATTGTAATGAATGTGAAGTTTGAATTGGCTTCCAGATCAAAATCATCTCTAAGACATGACAAGAACCATGTCCATGATTCTTTGGATTCTGATTCAACAATACCATATGCTACATGATAGATTCCATTATTAGCATCAACACTCACAGCTGTTAACAATTGACCTGGATAATTCCCTTTCATAAAAGCCCCATCCAATCCTAGCAAGTGTCTCCTAGAAGCCCTAAACCCTTCCTTTAAAGCACCCAAACACACATAGATTCTTTTAAACCTTCTAACATTTTCCTGTGGATTGTGAGCCCTATAAACATCTATCTTAACTGTTGTGTTTGAGTTAGCCTTCTTTAAAGCTTCACAGTAATCCCATCGTAGAGCATATTGCTGTTCTTGATCACCCCTAAGATGAACCTCTGTCTTAGATTTTGCTCTAAAAGCTTTGTCCTTTGACACACCTACTTGAAACTGTTTTTGCATTTGTTCTTATATTGCTTTAACTGGTATTTGAGGGTTGTGGTGAAGAAGATCTACAACATGCTGTGATAGAAAAGTAGATGTGCAAGCACTTATCTCTCTACTTTGTTGACATAAATGATTATTTAATGTCTTCACCACCCACTTTAAATTATCTCCAACTAAGATATACACTTTCCAAGGGCAATCTCTTTTGTCCTCATCCACCAATTTGACACTTTTATCCTTCATTTTATTCTTCCCGTGTGATTAACTATTTCCCGTCTCTTTATCCACAACCCCACATGCATGTAAAATATTCCCTTGTGGCCCTGACTCAACTACATTACTAGTCTCCCTTGGAACATTGCCGTTACACTTAGCTTGGAGTCTTTCATTGTCATTTTTCACTATCCCAATCTTTCTTCTTGTTTCAACTGCATGAGCCTTAATTCTGGCTTTTGCTAATTCCTTGTTAGCAAATTCTTGTCCCAAAGATAAGGTATTCACTATACCACATGGTTGACCCCTAGTTTTCCTTAATTTCCTAAGTTGCCTCCTTCTAATACTTGCAGTGTCATCTCCTACATCACTATCAAATGAATCAAAATCCAACACCTCTAAAGCTTCATCTGTCAAATCTACATTAGGTGTTACATTTTGATCAGCACCTTGTTCTTCAACACTAAAAGTAAAACCTTCCATGTTTACTTCTACCTCATCAATCACATGCTCCTCATCAACAATGAATTCTTCCCTATCATTACCTCTACCCTCTTCATCCTCTATATTATCCTGCTCATTCTCATCACTATCATACTCATCATCTACATTCACAGTCTCATTCATGTTCTCATCTAAGTTCTGATCAACATATACTGTATAATATTTCAAATTCAAATTCTCATCTATATCAAAAGCAAACTTGTCATCTATTATATAATCATTCACATTCAAATATGTAGGCACATTGTCATTCTTACCCACACTAGATTATCCTACTACACTCACACTAGATTCTCCTACTACATTCACATTAGCATTCTTTTCCACACTAGTCTCTGCAACATCAGCTTCATTTATCCAACATAATGCTAACATTTTGCTATTCCCAACCAGAGGTTCATTCAACACATCATCATCTAACTCCTCTATCTCAATAGTTGACTTAAATGGGGATAAATAATGATGATCAACACTGGTCAACCAATATTCTACAAAAACCTCTACTACCTTATAGTTTGCCACTAACTTTATCAAACTAATTACATCAGCATCACAACTTATAGGCTTCAAACCATAATCTAAACCTTTGTTCGGCAATTTATAGTGATAAAACATAAGTTGTTCAGGATCATACCCCAAATCTTAAACAAACAAATGGAGTTCATCAACATTAAGGAGGTTCGCATCAATCTTGTCCACGTAGTTCACTTTCCCTCCAACAAACATCCTTTTTGGTGGAGGTGTGAACTTTCCACCATGATGCAACTTTATAGAGAACAAGTTATTCTTCCCAGCTGTATAATCAAAAACAAATCAATTAGTTCACAATGCAGTAAACGACACTTACATATGACAAGAAAAAAAACAACAATCTTACCATAAACTTGGTCTGGATCAAAATGAATGCCTTCCTTTCTAAAATACTATTTTAGTTGTAAATTAGAAGGATCAATTACATACGAAGGCATGTAATCGTCTTCCATCATTTAAAAATTAAGAAGGATCGATAGTGCTTTGATAGTTAAATAGTAAGGACTTAAATTAAGGTTTATGTTTGTTATTGTGTTTTTTTAAGTTGGGTGGAGTTGACTAAAATTTGGGGGTAGGGTAAAAGAGTAGTACAAAAAGGGATGTTGGGAAAATAAATTTTGGGTCGGGTAATTTAAAAATTAGGTTTTTAATTGGGAATATATATAAAAAGGGGTGTTTGATGGAATGGACGAAAAAGCCCTCACAAGGGTTGCACATGGGTGGGCCCAAAATGGGGAGACTAACGTCGTTAGGGCAGATGGACCAAAAGTGCGATGAAACCTCCAAAATACAGAGGGTTTTTTCACTTTTGAAATTACAAGGACCAAATCTGCAATTTCTCGAAACCACAAGGACCATTTTTGCACTTAACTCTTCTTTTTAGCTTAATGACATTGAAATATGTGAATTGTTGGATGTTACTACTTCTTTTTAGCTTAAATGTGAATTGTTAGATAAGCTTGATGTGTGTGAGATTAACACGCTTATTAACTTGAATTTATGGTATTCTTACTTCCATAACCTGCAAGGATAAGCTTGTTAATCCGCACATACAAGCTTATTGGATTTTATAAATTTCAGTATGTTTATAATCACATAAGCTAATCCATAAATTTTAGTATGCCTAGGCGGGATTGAGTATCATTGTTGTTGTTGTTATAAGCACATAAGCTAATCCAGACACCTCGAATAGAAAGGGTCGGCTTAAAACTGGGCTAATCTATCACAGGTTGTTTAGATTAGTTTGTTTTAAGGTGATAAGCCTTATGCAATTCTACATGTGAGCTATATTAACCTTTTCAATTTTTAATATTCTTATAAGCTCATAAGCTAATTAAAGCTTTATAAGAGGGAGTTTGGATTAGTTTATTCAATGGGATAATCTGATAAGCTCATTCTTTTTGGCTTTTCTGCGCTCATTAACATGAATTTAAGGCTTCTTAATGTCCTTAAGCTCTAAGGTTAAAAGCTTAGGCACTCCGGAATGAGCTTATTAGATTTTCTAAATCTCAATAAGTCTGCATGTTTTCTACTAGCTCTTTTATAGTTTTTGTCATATGATACTGACTATGAATTATTATTCATTTGTTACCCGTGGTATAAACATGAGTTTTTATATATCTCAATAAGCTGAAAACCAGATAAGCTTATCTAACATGAGTTTTTGTTGGAGAAAATGTCTAATTAGGGTCCGTCTGATTTTTACTAGCTGTTTTTATAGTTTGTCATATGATACTCACTATGAATTATCCGTTTGTTTATGTATTCAAGTTGTTACCCGTGTATAAACACGTTGGAGTTGGACGTGGCTGTAATGTGATGATATGAGTGCTCTAACCGAGAATCTTGCTGGTATAATTCTATATTCTATTAGTCATTTGCTGTTCTTATTCAATTTAGTGTACACAAGATAGTACAGTATAAATTAATAAGTTGTGTCTAGCTTTGCTTAATTTTATAGGAAATTATGATACACTGATTTGTTTGATACACTTGAGCTTGTGGCTTGTTTACGGCCATAAACTCTAAAGTGTTAACCCTTCTGTGCCCAAATGAGTTAGCTTTGTGTGTTATTCAAATTTCAATAAGCTAATAGAAACACCCTAGTTTATGCCCCTCCCGGGTTTGACCCTGATAGATTTCGTGTCAATTTCTGGTCCTTATTATGTGAGATTATACATTGGCTCTTTTAATTATTTTCTTGAAGTATGTAAATTAAGCAGTTTTGTTATTTGTTTAGATGTATAAGTGGACCTTAGAAACATGAATAATTTTACTGTCACAAGCCTTTGAGACGTAGCAAGTCATGGTTGTACCCCAAGGCTGCCTATATTTTTACACCTTTAATTCTGATATTTGAATGTGTTGGGACGTGGGTTATGCAAGTTCGAATTGAACCTCACAAGGATCAAAGTGTACGGGTTTCTACAATCACAACTTTAAAGTTCAGACTTCAAAAGTAAATAAAAATACAACTTTGAAGTGTAGCTTCTTTGAGAGGAAATAATGATATTCGTACTTATAATGGATTACTCATTCCATTCGGAAAAGAAAGGGATGTTATGACATGGGTGTGGTCAAATGAGCTGTCTTTTAGATGTTATTTTATAGGACTTACTTTTATACTCTACTTTGAAAATGCCGCATCTTACATTAGTACTTAATTATAGTTTCCCATGTCTAATGTTGCACATGTTCTGAATATGCAGGTCTTATTAGGAGAGGTGGTGGTAAAGGCGAGAACTATTCCGAAGGGGTAGATTAATTATGAAATGAGATGTGTGATGGAAAGTTTAGCGAAACGGGCTATAGGTGCAGTATTGTTTCCGTAACAATGAGTTATACCTGAACCAATGTTGCAAAAATCGCTAGGCGGTAGCTAGGCGGTCGACCACCTTCGAGCTCGAAATCCGCCTAGGCGGATTGACATTTTATATATATTTATTAATATTTTTATAATTTTTAATATATAATTGATGTATAATCTGCAAAATATAATATTTAATTGATATATAATCTGAAAATTTTGTATATCTTTTATACTTTTATTAATGTTTCTATTATTTTTAATCATATAGGTTATGGACATGTTGTAAAAATAATAGTATATGTTATTATCATGGTGTTTTGGTTTATTATTATTAAAGCCCAAGCCCATTGTAAAAGTTTTGTTAGTGGGCCAAGATGTATAGTACAAAACTAGGTCACAACTTTAATACTTTAATAACAGCCGACTTTTAACTTCTTCAATTTTTAACCTTTTCCATCTTTAACCTCCCGTTCAACAAAAAAACGAAGTAAACACCGAAAATCAAGAAAATCAAATCGCCAAAACACCATAAATGGGTCGATTTATTGACCCACCTAGCCCGGTTTGACCCGCCTAGGCGAGATGTTGACCGCCTTTTGACCAAAACGCCTAAGTTGGCCGATTTGGTGAAAAGTAGGGCGGTTGGTGGCCGCCTAGCCCCTAGGCGGGTGCCTAAACCGCTTTTTACAACACTGACCTGAATAATGTTGTAAGCGTTATAGTAAAATGTTAGAATTGAATGTATCAATATATATTTCTTCTTTTATGTGACTTATTGGTAACCATTTAAAAAAAAGTTGCCTTGCCGCAACGCGCGAGGTATATTCCCACTCGTTTCCACTATATTCCACTAAAATTTTATAAGGTGATTTTTCCGTTTCAAATTTATTGTTCATGTTTATTTTGATTATGTTAAACCTGCGAAAATCATGAGAGAAACATTTTTTTAATCTTTTAAGCCGATGAATCAGCTCGGCTCGACGTTTGAACGATGTCGGCTCGAAATATCCCCTTCCCTCCAGCCACCTTTCTCACCTGGTGGCTTCGCAACAGTCCGACTCCAGAACATAACTTCAACAAATGTTATATGGTATAATTAATTGTTCACTTTTAAAAATATATAAGAAATTTTAATAAAGCTTGCCATTTTACTCTTGCTTGTAGTTATTATTACAAACTTTAAAGAAGTTACTATATAAATTAATTACTTGAATGTAAAACTGTCATTATGCAAAAAGTAATAAAATGGAAGCTGTAATTAGGATTATTTTTTTTAACTCGGTGTTTTTTATCGCTGGACAATAATTTTGAGACATAGAAGTATTTAATTTTGTTGCTAGTTTTTTTTAACGAGACATGCAGACCCGTGCGATACACATGGGTTGTGTCTAATTGTTGATTGCATAATGGTTATGTGAAATGTTGATATCTAAAACTCACTTTTTTTATACAACCAATATTTCCTCCTAAAAACATATTAATATATAAATAAGTGATAGATTATGGACCTCATATCTATGGTTTATTTAAGTGGATAAATTTGGTTTACCGATTCTTAAGATGTTTCTTACACCAAAGAGCTTAAAAGCAATAAAATGGTTTTTATAAATATATTGTACACATGGTTTGTAAGAGTTCTCATCTATAAAGGTTTATTAAGAGTTTAAACTCTATTAATGCATTTGGTTTGCTTTTCGGTTATTTACTCTCTCGTAACATCTATCGTTTAGGCCATCATAACTATTTCTCTCTCTCTCTCTAGGGATTGGATCAAATAAAAAGTTTTTTTAAGTAAAAAGGATTAAAAGTGTAAAATATGTAATTTAATTAACAAGGGTATTGTAGGTATTTAACCACTTCTCTTTTAAATAGTCATTTAAGCCTCTTTAAACATTTTTTAAGTTTCAATTTGCATAATTCATTTCAATTATCACGCATGCAATTCACAATCCAAAGACAAATATAAATGAGCTTTCATTTTTGGTTAACTGATTTGTTCACTTTTAGTTATATATTTTGTCTTTGAGTTTGATGACATTTTATCATTAGTGTGTTGCACAATTAATGAGTTAATGAGTTTTTGTCGTGTGCCGGTTAGCTTTTTATCGTATCAATATTTGCGCTAATATTTTAATGTGTCACTATGAATGTATCGAAATACTTAGTGTTTCATGAAAATGTGTCAAAAACCTTAGTGTGTCACTAGAAATATGTTATAAAACTTAGTGTGTCAAAAGACTTAATTAGTCGTTAAAATATGTCATAAAATTAGCGTGTCACCACAAACGTATCAAAAAAATTTAGTGTGCCACTCTAATTTTATTAACAAACTAGTTTCATTATATATTTCAAGTGACACGTTATGTTTTTTGACACACTAAGTTTTTTGACACATTATGTATTATGAAATTTATTGTGACACTACAAGTGTGTCAAATAAATTTTGTCTGTCACTATGTATCTATCAAAAAACTCATGGTAGCATAAAAAAATTTAAAATTAGCGTGTCAAAATAAATATAATAATGATGAATTTAACGTTTAGAATTAATCAATGGTTTGAAAATGGTTTTAGTGTGTCATATTAATTGGTGAAACAACAATTTAAGTTACCACATTTACCCCTATTAATTAAGAGTTATACTTCTAAA
>BQNB010174839.1:0-12147 GCA_026074375.1 Tanacetum coccineum
CTTCATCGATATTTCTTTCTCGAGGTCCTGTATAGAATATAGGAAAAACATGTGCATTCCTATCTTGGTACCTACGATTAATTTTAACTAAACAAAACAAAATACGGGTCAGTCTGGGGGAGACGGCGTATCAGTTTAGTGAATACGTAGTAATCCAGAACTGACAATAATGTTTTTAAAGTGCATTAAAAAATAAAGATTGATAACGTCCAGACAATCAATACGCCGTAGGGTATGGGGCAGATACGCCGTATTGATGTCTGGGAAGATAAACTCGATAAAATTAAATAACAATTCGGGTTGTCTCCCAGGAAGCACTTTTGTTTACGATGAAGTCTTTAAGTTAGACTTGTCTTCAGCTTCTCTTTACGTTGTGTCATTTCTCTTTCCTATTCTTGCATTTAGTGTGAGTATCCTGCTTGGTTCCGTAACATATTCATGAACTATGATGTTGAACTTACTGTCAGGCTTGATTCTATCATACACAAAACAAATCAAAACGTCATACCATGACATATATGCAAAAATATAAGAACCAGTTTAATAGTTAGGTACATCATGACATGAGTAATAATAAATGTACAGATAGATATGAACAAAAGATATGGATAAGTGGGATCATGGGTCTAGCTGCTGTGGGTCCTGTTGAGCTGTGAAGGTGCTGGCCTCGCCAGTCCTCTGTCTGGTGCGTCTCTGGAATGCTACAAGTGAGCTCCCTCAGAAAGACCCATTGAATGCCTGGTATGTCAGCCCACTAGCATCCATCAACTATGTCATACACGACATCATCCATGTAGAGAATCTCCCTTGATCGGTCATTAATCTCTCCACAAGTCCATGTAAGGTCCCTACATCTCTACGCAATCCATGTACCTCCTCCTCTAGTCTCCCTAATCTCTGAGGCATAGTCCTAGCAGCAGCTGGAGGTGGTGGTGGTGGCTGCTGAGGTGCCTGCATAGGTGCCGAAACAACCTGGTCACCCTCATCAGCAGCAGGAGCATCCTCAGCGATAGCAGGGGCACCAGCCGCAGCATCATGCTACCTCTTTGGTCCCATGTCCACCTAGGCCCATATATCGTTAACCTTCATACATATCTGTAACCTCACCAACTCACCCATGTCGATAATCGGAAGCTCAAGGGCAATAACCGTCAATCCTCCAAGTATCTCCACAGTCAGGAGTCCAAAATGCCCAGCCAATCGAGCTACAAATTGCCCACCAGAAATATAAGGCCCGCTCTTCCTCCCAGCGACAAACAATCTCAAATACCTAGCCAATAAATAAAGGATGTTGACCGAGCCAACGTCCATCCATCTCAAATAAAACAAATCCATCACGGTCACCTTCTCAGGTGTTTGACTCCTCCCAACAATACTGTATGCCATCATCCGATGGCAAAGTCTTAATACCGGATCTCTGATCAAAGTGTAGGAAGGGGGAGGTCCTAGGAAATCTCCAGTAGTCGAAATATCCCTCCAATAATCATGTAGATCCCCCTTCTTAGGGATCATCCTCTTACTCTCACTCTAGTACCTAGCAAAACTAGGGGACTCCATCTCCTACCCGGTGTGTAATCTCAAAGCCAAAATAAACTGCCTCCAACTCAATCGTCTCCTATCTCCGCCTAACTAAAACTGAATAGTATCAGGAGCATCCAAGTCAAGCAATACCTCACCAAATCTAAGCGTGCTAAAGAACTCCAGAACGAGCTCCCTAACCAGAGGTCCCCTAGTATCAAACAGCCTCCCCCGGGCTCGACTAGTGAATACAACTACACCGGCATCATCACGGTGCTCCATAACTATCCTAGCAAACAAACCATCCCTTATAAGCTCGGGCATCCCAAAAAATCCACAACCTGAACCCTGTGTATCTCCCGACTGTAAATCCTCTCCAACCTCTCCTTGAAGTCAGCAATATTCGCATCAGTATACTCAAGACTCTGGTATCTAATAAATATGTATCTATGCTCACATGGTGGTAAGGGTGCCATATATGCAAAATTAACGAGGAAAACACAAAGATTATAGAATTTTTAACCTTCTGTTCTGAGGGTGGATACGGCGTATTCAAAAATGTATACGTTGTATAGGGATCAATATATCAATATGCCGTATAGATTTTAGTCAATACGGCGTATGGGTCTGAGAATACATTATCCTATTTTTATCAATACGCCATATTCAATTTAACTGAATATGCCGTATTCAAGTTTTAAAATTGGGTAAAATTTGGCCAGTACGCCATATCCAAGTGAGTGGATACGCCGTATTGATTCTGCAATATAAAAACGAAAGGGGGTTTCCCTAGTTTACCCATTTTGACCCAATTAAAACTCCCACTAACATCTAAACCATAAGGGGGGAAAAGGCATTCAAACTCTTTATGGCATAAACCCTTAAAACCAAATCCTATCCAAACCCTAATTCTAATTGAAATTCGAAAACACAAATTGAAAGAAAGGGGTGAGACACTTATCGTAGGATTGAGATAGACGAATGGATGATTATAATAACAAACGATCTCCAAGATTTGGTTCAGTAAAAATTTTGTGTGTGTGTGTGGAGTGAAAATGTGTGGTAAAATTTTGTGTGTATGTGGAGTGAAAATGTGTGTGGAGGGGTTTTTATACCCAAACTCGATACGCCGTATCAATGTTTGATGAATATGTCGTATTGGCGGATTATGTTGACTTAGTCAACGTAGGTTAAAAAGAATGGATACGCCGTATAGGTTTATTCTTAATACGCCGTATCCTTTCTTGGAGACCAATTTTCCTAAAGATTTAACAAATTAAAGAAAATGTACCTTGGCCTCCGCAACATTATCGTACAATTACCATCCTTATAATACCGCTTAGGGTAGAACGGAATGCCAAATGACACATCTAAATTCATAATGAGAAAGAATAGCATTCCGTTTACGTTATATCTCCAAATTATGATTTTTACTTTTAAGTTTATGACAAAACTTCCCGTTCTGAAAGTTTTAATAACTTTATTGTGACTCGTTTCGGAAAGCACACATGAACCACGTATAATTTCATTACCATCTAAAGACTGTATGATTTCATTGTTATTATAGTCCTTGTTTGATCTTGAATCATTGGGATGAATAACGTTGAAAAGGAATAGATCATTAAAGTATAAAATACTTTGTTCCTCTTCGTCATATTCAGACACCGATGTTTCATCATTTAAATTAAATTCATTGATATGTTGAGGGTTTAAGATTGGTTCAGTTAATAAATTTGATTTAGACGTTTGAGCATCATTGTAAATAATGGCTGGAAATTTATTCTCAAAATCTTTAAAGAGGTCTAAATCATCAAAACAACTGATCACAAGCTCAGGTGATCGAATTTAAGGTATGACTTTTTCATTATCATTTTCTGAATCCGTTTTCAAATTGTTGACATAAATCATTTTATAAGAAAATGAGTTTTTGTCACAAATTATTGTGTAATCCTCATCGTCGGATTCGTCAAATGATATTCTAAAGTTGATCTTATCGTTGACAGGAGTACTTACTTGAGATTTGCACGGAAGTGCATCCTGAGGTGCAAAGGCATCATTAATGACTATAGCTGGGAATTCAGCTTCCATAGATCTAAGGTCATAAAGATCGTCACTAACCCTGATCTTTCCATATGTAGCAGTTTGCCAGTTACACACCCGACCACGCCTACGAGCTTTTTCTTCTTCAAGCCTGATGTATTCTTCCATAGTCATGTTGGGATCATCTATCCTGAAATAAACTTACTAGAAAAGCAGTTAAATAACCAATATGTCGTATTCAGAGGACTGAATACGTCGTATCACACAAACACAATAAACAAGAATACAAAATACTCTAAACTACACTACTCCTAAGGGTTAGATCTAATCTAATGTTAAAAACCAAAATATCAAATAAAAATCAAGATTATTTTCACTCCCCGGCAACGGCGCCAAAAACTTGATGTGTCGTTGTGTGGTGTATATTTTATTGATTCAAGTTTTAAATTTATATTTTGCCGACTAAACCAAAAACAACACTTTAACGGGGAGTGTACCCGATCGATAGTAGTTTCGTGGTAAGTAGAGTTTCGTGGTAAGTATTGGTTGGTGTTGTTGTGATTGTAGTGGTTTTCGTTCCATTTTCGCTTGTCATCAGAGTTTTCTCCTAGTTCCTGTACTACTTGGTACATCAGTCCTTGAGCCATTTAAATTGCTTCATGCAAATCTACTGGTTTGGACGAAGTTACATTACCCTTGATGTTCAGAGGTAAACCTTCAATGTAACGTTCTAACATCCGGTCGGTGTTGGGTACCATTTCAGGGCATAAGTTAATTAGCTCTTAGAAACGCTGATTGTAGGAGGTAAGGTTTGTACCCTTCACTTTTAAGTTCCACAACTCATTTTCCATTTGCTTGACTTCATTCTTAGGGCAGTACTTCCGTATGAACATAGACTTGAAATTATTCCAAGGTATCGCATGAGCAGTATCGAGGGTAACTGAACGAACGTACACGTTCTACCAAGTTAAAGCACTATCTACCAGTGTGCTAGAAACAAACTTAACTCTGTCACCTTCAGCAACGTTGCTTATTCTGAACTGAGATTCTAGTTTCTCAAACCATCGGGTTAAGCCTACGGCACCTTCAGTACCTCAAAAGCTTTCTTGCATGACCGCACATTGCATGCCTTATTATGGGAAGAGGTTGGACTAGGTTGGTCTCTTCTTTGGTGCTTGCGCATGAGTCAACAACGGCAGCTGCGGTGTTCAGCTACTCTTGTGGCAATGAGTTAGTTGAGCACTGCGTGTCAATGCCACTGTTGATGTCCACGTTGTTTTGGTTGGTCGAACGGTTGGAGGAGGGTTCCGGCGGATAGTTGGGCGTCGTCCGGGTGCCATTTTCTATAAGAGGGACAATGGAAATGACAGTTATGACATGTACAAAAATTATATGCGTAAAGATAGTCACAGTACTACAAATGGCATGTCTTTTGAAATCAATACTGTTATTATTCTCAAACACAATACTCAATCCGAAGAGTAAGGGGATATAGGAGTTCACTAGCCGTGACAAACCCATAGCTTAGTGGTTGTACAAAAGACATAAATAAAACTAGTTGTTACAGTAGATTTGCTGGACCACTTCCTTGAGTGCCTCCTTCCTCTTCTGTCGTGCTTCCTCCTGAGCATTACTAGCACGATCCTCTGCATCCTCACACACTTGTCTAAGCTGAGTAATCAGTTCGTCCACAGATAGCGTCTCCAACGAACTTTCCTCAACTTGGGGCTTCACATCCCACAATGTCAGGAAGGCTTTTAACTCCTCCAAATAGGCATTTGGGTAACGGTCCATGTCTTCGAGAATGGTATGCAATTGTCCTCTAAGGTGCGTCGTGCATACGATCAAGGCTGTCTCAGGAATAGGCACCAAACTCTGACCAGTTTCTGTCCCGTAGGCAGTTAGAGCTTCTTCTCTCTGGGTGGTGTCCATTTCAGCAATCTTCCGCTAGTAAGCAGCCATCGGGAGTAGGGATGAAGGTAAGGGTGGTAGAGTAAAAGGATCAAGTTGATAATCATCAAGGTTAATAGCAGAAATTCTGGCACGTTTAGCAAGATTTGGCTTAATGGGTAAAACAGATATACAAGCGGTACGTTTGATAGTTGGGGGAAATGGTAATACGGATGGCAAAATAAGCAATCCGAGAGTAGGACGTCTGTTGTGATACACCTGGAGAAGTGTGTCGGGGAGTCTGGGATGTATCAGGGTGGTGTTATCGGTGTGTCTCAATTCATCTGAGTTTGACATGTCGTCGAGACAAAAAAATTTGAAATAAGGATATAGGCATTTTTCAAAATACGCATAGTTAAGTTTGTTTAATACACATGTAACCCATATTACGTATATGTATTTCAGATATGTCTACTTCACATCTATCCCATTTTAATATATATGTACTCCTTTGATTGTTGCTTCCTATGTACCCCATATTGAGTCACCAGCAATGACAGAAAATAGAAGCATAATAATCATGTTAAGCAGATAAGTTGTTATAGTCTAGTGCTACCTAATGCAACCTAGTTCTCTATAACTTTGAGCTTTGATACCAATCTGTCACACCCCTAAAATATCAGAGTATAATGGCAACCGAGGGCGTGCGACTTCATGAATATCATGCTTCTAAGCAATACAAAACGACCTCTATATGAGACGTTTTAAGAGAATTGATCACTTGCATTAGAAAATAATAAGGTGTTTAAACATTCTGCGGAAGCATAAAAATAGACACTGATAGAAGAAAAAAGAGGACGACGAGACCTGGGAATCCTGTTTTTAAATAGAACAAATGATCTTAACGATAATTGGAATTAACTTGCAATACAATGAAGACTATCATAAACATCCTTCGTTCTTAAATCCTGAGTAAACAATGCAAAGTGTCAACATAAAAGTTTGGTGAGTTCATTAGGTTTGATTTAAGCAAAAAATGTAGGTTTAATGAATCACTAAGATTTCATCCACATAAACAAAAAAAAAGATTCAAAGTCCGAATAAATTGCATTACTATTGTCTAAGCTCATGACACCAAAGCGTTAACATATACCAACAATGAATGAATGCCCTTGCAGGTGTCTAACCCAGGACACCCGTAATCTGACTCAAATGAAACTGTATTTGCTTGACTAATGTCAGTCCAAGACAAATAGGGACGTCAATCCCGATAGATCTATCCATAACATTCGCGCTTATAAGTAATTAACGGTTCATGATAAATCGGGCAGATAGCAACTTGGGTTAAACACGGGACTTAGACCAATCAGTAATGAGTAATTGCACTTGTATCACAAACTGTTTGAAACTAAGCAATGTTCCACCCCAAAAGAAGGATTAAAAACAGTAAAAAGAGTAGGGGGTCTATGATTACTCACCATGTTAGTTAGTCGTTTCCTGGAATTTGTAAATGATTAAGGCACAAAGAGAACGCCCAATAAGCGACTCCAGTCAACATATAAAATGATACAATTCTGAGTTTATATACTAACACTCAATGTATGAAATGAATTTTGCAAATGGGTCATAAAAGGTATTGTCATTTCTAAGATAATGCTTATATGTTTTCAAAATGTTGTTTAAACCGTTAGCTCTAGGGGCAACTTTACGACTATAGGTACATATACAGGAATTGATAGTATTATGCGTCGTAACTTATATTTACAAGTTCCATGTCTCAGGAAAATATAGACGTCATTAGTTAGTTACTAGGTCAAAAATTTATTTATAACCGCAAATCGTCAAAATAATTTCGTATATTTACAGTTTTAATTTATCCCGGTTCGACTTCGAGACTCGTTTAATATTTATAAAGATTATTTATTACCACTAACACCCTTATTTTCCATATGTCACATTGGTCTCATAAAATATCTTTTTAAAATAATGTTTATCGAATGTTTTTCATATTTTAATTTCTACGCCTTTTATTCTAATATTTTTACGTAATAAAATCCAAGAGAACCTTTAATTATTGTTTGTGTCAAAAAATTTTTTTTATATAAAAAGCCGTGTACAATTTTTAATGACGTTTACAATTTAAATGCGACTTTATTATTCTGATTCATTAAAATCGTGGTATTATAACATTTTCTAGTTTCACGTAATCTTGCTTTGCTAACGAGGATACTAAACTCGTTTGAGTTTTGACATAAAATGACCTCAAACTCGAAGGCAACGCCATGCCTAAGCTACTATAGCACTACCATTTTTAAAGGAAAATTAATATGCAAGTTGTATAAGTATCGACATGATCTTATTATAATACTATACCAACAACACATAAGCAACTCCCATTTTCTTTTTGTTTTACCTACCTTTCTTTTCGTAGGCCCCGACAGTGGCTTATTAACACTGTTGAATTCTTTCTCTTCATAATTCATTTAAAGTTTTTATATATCTAGTTCTCCTATTAAACCCACAAAGTGCCCGACTTGGATACTTAGGTTACGAGGCCCTTAAACGTTGAGATACAAGGACGTTTGGTGGGCTGAGCAGACCTAACAGCGGCTGCTGTGGTCACTTCTCTTTGCAGCGCAACAGTCACGATAAGGCAGCGACCTATGGTGGCTGTTGGCGTGCATTAGGGGGGGGGGTGCGTCTAAAGTAGTAACTATTTATCAAGTATGGCGAGGTCTTAGTATGAACCAACGAGTACGGTTTGCTCGTCTTTAACAGGGTCTGCGACGTACCAACAGCGAGCAAAAGCTTCGCTGTGGTTCGTCTTGGGTTACTTGGTCACGCCCTTAATATGTGTCGAGGTCACATCATAAAATATTCTACAACACTTCACGCGTAATCCTAGAGTTTATTGGTCCCTAGTGAGCCAACGTAATATATCATGTATGCGTTTAAAGTTAATGCAATTTCCCTTGATTCGTTATTTGTTTACACGCATGATGCGTTGTCTACAAGTTTTTACTATGTGTTGTTATTTCATGCACGATACAACTAAGTCTTTGCATGCGTACGTACGTACTAACCACGCATGGGTCATATGTTGTGCACTAGATATACCAAGCCGAGGCTTTCGGCTAGCTTGCCAAGCCGAACGTGTTTTTGGTTTTTGGTCGTGAGTGAGACTACAAGGGTAAGTGACATAGCATGATGAATGTTAAGCTACAAAAATGAATTACGAAGGTCCAAGTGTTGCTAGTCGGCGAAGAGAGCAAGGAAGCGTACTCTTTTACCCAAACCATGTTTCTTAAGTAATACCTCCCTAAATCCTGTTGCTTATGAGCAATATACAAGTGAATTTTACCACTGCTTTCAGCATCAACAAAGAATGAATGGACATCATTATCAGTGTGGATTAACTTCAAACCTTGTTCAAGTGATTTGTTTGGTAAACAATAGAACAAAGCCCATTTGTATTCAATTATCTTATAACAAATCCAATCTAGGCATGTAGGGAATATATCCTTATCACAAGTGAATGCAAAAACACTAGAAACTGACCCATTAACATACCTTAGAGGATTAAACTCAAAATACTCATTTTTTTGTATTTTAAAGAAAACTTCATCCATGATAGGCATATCATCTGTCATATTAAAATCAATACATAATATTTAGAAAACCTTAAACATAAATTCAAAAAAAAACAATTTAAATTTCAACTAAAAATTATATTTAATTAAATAACAACAAAACCCTAATTACAACTGAATAATGAAACAAACATACTATTAATTTATTAAACAGAAAACCCTAAGTTTAATATATAATAAACCATTATATAATAATAAAACCCTAATTTCACTGTTAAACTGTTAAAAAAATATTAAATATATACTGTGAAAATGAGCAATTAGGGCTATTAAAGAGGATACAAGATCCAACATACCTTCTTGAATGTCTAACATCAAAGGGTTATTTGCCATCTCCAGTAAAAAGATAAGGAATGTCTTTGTTATGATTGAAAACTGCTTGTTGATGAGAAAGAGATGGGCCAAAATAAAGTGCGGTGGGGTTCTAAGATAAGTGTAAAGTATGTGGGGTTTGGTTTGTGGTCCAACTATACTTTAACTTAATTGCATGTTTGGTCCATGTGGTTGTCCTGAAAATGCAACAGTAAGCCAAACCTGCAAGATATTAGGCCAAAATGCATTTCCTAAACTAAAGAGCATATCAGTTACTATAACCTTCAAATGCAAATGTATATCCTAAATGCCATCTGATTTAATGTAACCTGCAAACGCAACTAAAGTTAATTTAAGGACATATAAGTTCAACTAACCTGCAAATGCATTTCCCAAATGCAAATCCTTATCTAAAGACCAATCCTAAATACCATATCAGTTAAACTTACCTGCAAATACAAATTGCAAATGCATTTCAAAATCTAAACCATCATAAAGATCAACTAAGTTTAGGTTGGCTAGTTGCCCTGATACAAGTCTCATTGCCATGATACAGGGTCAGATGTAAGTGACACACTGGTCATACAAAGAATCATATTCACATCAACATAGTCCAAATTGCCCTTTATCTTAAAACGCCAAAACTACCCTATGAAGCCATGCTATGCAATGAACATTAAACCAGAACCATTGAACTACTTTTTCACTAAACAAAAATACACATCTGATTAATACCTGAGTTATCATAATGCAGCAACCAAACCTATAGACGAAATATAAGCATACATAGAGAAAGTGAGTACCAAACATACACTTACAGTTGCCATTCTAATTTAGCATACATCTAAGAACTGTAAATCCTCAAAATAAAACATAGATGAAAATTTTAACTTGGGTATAGTTGGCTACATTTGGTAAAAAACTCCAACTACTCCTTATTCACACACACCAATAACTTAACCTAAATACAATCCAACAAATATATCTACATACACCACAATTTAACAACACTATTAAAGGGTGTTTGCCAACTCAGTTTAAAACATAATAAGAACAACTTTTTGAAAAATAACTCCAACATTATATGACAACCACTAATCAAACAAACATAAACAATCATCATAATACAATAAACGAAACAGAAACATATTTCATTAAAATAAAGTTCTTGATACATACAACATCCATACTTAAGACAAACTACAACACCAAACTAGATTAAACATCCATACTTAAGACAAACTACAACAACAAACTAGATTGCAAAAGAGTTAAAACATGATGACAAACACAAAAGACAGACCCATCCCTAACCCTAAACATGGTTGATTTCAGCCTATATAATTTCAAGATGTGCTTCTTTAGTGGTGAGTTTCTCCTCCGCCATGGCAATCACATCATTAATTTCCATAAGCGTGTTGTACTCAACCCTCTTATCATCCCTCAAGCAAAACATGGCATCATAAAACTCCTTTGGATCATTCATAACTTTCATTTCCGAAATCATAGCATTCAACTGAGCTAGTCTATTTCTTGATGAATGCGCTTGCTCACGCATGACATTAATAAAACGCCTGGTTTCAGCTATCTGTTGCTCAATGAAGAATTTCATGTATTTCGGCACCTGGGTCTCCCCACTAAATTCCATAAGCTCATCAATTGCACGCCTTGCAAGTTGGTTTGATGGTCCTGGAGCAACCATTAAGAAATAATTTGTATGGATATGTAGTAGGGTGGTTGAAGAGTAATTGATGATATGAAAATAATAGATGGGGATATATATATATAGAAGTTTATATGGTTGTAAGGTACTGACAAAACCATCATTGCAAAGAAATTCAAGCGGCGCCATAAAGAGAGATGGTTAAATGTATCTCAAGGCAGTAATGACTTGCAGTTTATCAATTGCACCACTAACCCTTAAAAATTTATTTTAATAACACACAACTTACCCCCTTAATACGTTTTACTTTGCACATGAAACAATCCTAAACTAGATAACTGGTTAATGTTGTGGGATTCTTAACATGTTACCATCATGCCCACTTTTGCTAAGGTCAATGTTGTGTGCATATTGATAATGTGATTAAAAGGATCTTTTAAATTAAGTATAATGGGCTTCATTTTAATGGACTTTGTGATACCGTTTACGAAGAAACGAACAAATATTATGAAAAAATGTAACGACATGCCCCTTTGGAAAAAGAGTACACGCCAGTTTATTAAATAACCAGAACAATTGATTTTATTTAGTATTTATAGGCTTTTTTAACATTCACAAACTTCATCTTCATCTCATTTACAAAAACCAGCCGCTCTGCAAAAATGAATCAATCCCCTCCTGGAGAACTACGTGAAGCATCAAACTCTACCAACCTGTCCATGATGTGGAATGTGATGATGGACAGAGAGGTGGACAGGGACTATGTCATTGCCAGGAGACTTTTGAAGGTTGTGAGTGAAGTCCATGCAAGTCTCAGTACGAGGCAGGAGATAATCAATGAAGCAAAGCATCACAAGGACCCTAGAATTGTAAAAAGTGTTGCCTTCTTCAGGGAGCAACAAGCCAAGGATTTGAACCTGATGAATGATCTTATGCTGAAGATCTTTGAGACTCAGTTAAGGACATTTGACAAATACGAGTTTATTGGTTATGTTAAAAAATTCTAGGTTGTTGGTATTCTTATAAATTTGTAAGATCTTCCATGCAAGGTTACATATCCTTGTTTGGTTTTTA
>BQNB010174840.1:0-13222 GCA_026074375.1 Tanacetum coccineum
GTTATCACCGATAGTTTAGATTATATTTTGTTTAATTAGCTGAAACAAACCAACCTCTCAAAACTATGATATTTACCTGCTTTCTTAAAAATATAAAAACCCAAAAAGAATCTTCTCTCAACCCCTTAGAATTATGTTATACCGTGTTTGATCCTTTCCAACCTATTCCCCTAGAGAACGATAGCAACCCCCGAGTCTTGCCTTACTACACTACAACGGTTAGGTACTCCGCCTAGGAGATTGTAAAGCTTCCTGTGAAGTCTTCACAACCTCCACATCATGGACATTATGAAAAAGAGTGCAGGAAGCCGCGCAGGACTAAGGGGTATGAGTATTATAAGCATAAGATCATGCTTTGCAAGGAAGAAGATGTATGGATACCATTTAATGTAGAAGAATGTGACTTTCTAAGATTCAGGAAGTGGCTACAGATACTGATGTTGGGCCTTTTTATGACACATATGCATTAGCTGAGGTACAATATTCTCCTGATCATGAATATAATGTATTTGCACATGAACAGACGCATCCTGAAGAACCATAATCCATTAATGACACATATGTAGTGGAACGAGATGATAGCAATATCGATTATGGACCTCCAGCTATGGACCATAATGGAAAAACTTTTGACCAGGATGCCTCTAAGTATGAACAAGACCGTGCATTGATATTATATCTAGCTGAAATATTACAGATTGAAATTGTAAAATGTAATGTTTTCATATCTGAAACCAGAAATAAATGAAATATGCTTGGTTATTAAACCAAAGAGCTTGAGGGGGTATAGGAAAAAGGAAAACAATCTGAAACTGTATACTAGGAATGAATATGAAGTAAGGGTGAAGTGGTGTACAGAGTATGATCGAACGTGAAAACGTTTGAAAAATTATGTTATCAAGAAAAAAGAAGATGCTAATATCTAACACGTTGAAACTACTTTGTGATGAAATTTCAAATCTCTCGATCTCAAATTTCGAAACATTTAGACATTTTCTATCTTGAAAGAGAACAGTACAAAATTTACCTTTCTAAGAATTAAGGTTCTCCATGTTTACAACCTAAACTAAAAAAAGAAGGAAAATCAATTAAAGACAAAGAAAAGTATTACAAGTATTAGAAGTACGTATATAGGCTATACTATCATGAGAGCCAAGTCAGAATAGTTCTTACACAAGAATTACGATACAAACAATATAACCTATCTCAATCCACAAGAATTAAAATAAGATTCATGAGAAGCGTGAAGACAAACACACGCTGACAAGAATCATCGCTTTGGAAAATAAAATTTTAAGGAGATGATAAAAGAGTTTTAAAAACTGGACATCCATTCAGTCTGATTATATGACTATAACTAATCAGAATTCGTACCTTATGTGGGTTAAAAGTGCTAAATTTAACGCAAACCCTCTTTTACCTCAAAGAAGACCATCGTGGAATACACTTTTGTATATGCGTGGATTACTGAAAAATGATGGTGTGAAATTATTCCTTTCTATCTGAAGAGTCATTAAGAGTCGCTTCTGAGAGTCGATCAAAGTTTACTGGCAAAGAGATTAAAACAATTGACTATATGAAGTTGAATAAACTTTATGATGATTTTGTTCCTCAAACACAAACCTATAAAGAAGAAATCTTTTTGGCATGCACTTTGAAAATCGATAATTCTCCACAAGTGTCACACCTCACCAAGGCGAAAATGTGAGGCGTAACATTAATGGCATCGTCACAACACATTGATGTCATAATAGAGAATACCAAAAATCCAATTTCATTAAATAAATCAAAATGTTATAACGACACCTGACACAAAAGGGGACTTGTATCGAGATTAATCGTAACCATAACAATACATAGTCATATAAACGAAAATCCAAAGTAACAAAGTACCAAAAATGAAAATATATCAACTATGGAAATGTAAATGATAACTAGTAAGTCTTCGATGCAGGTAACCTATGGTCTCACTAGCCAAGCAGTCTCAACCTCTTAAGCTTCTCTAACTTCACCCGAAAATGGATACTCTAAAGTGTCAACATTACGTTGGTGAGCTCGTAGGTTTAAGCGTAAAACAAATAATAAGCTGTGAACATATAATAAAAGTTGGACAATCATACGGTTAATAGCATGCATCCTCAGTCTCATATCATAACAAATCATATCATAAAGTAGGTAGGTGTTACCCCCGATCCAACATCATAATAAGCTAGCATTGTATCCATGTATCAATCATGTATCATTCATGTATCAATCATGTATCCATCATGTATCATCAATAAGAGTTACCATGTTTGGCTCGAATTGCACAAGCAACTCATGTATCCACGAATGTATCATGTAAACTTACACACACAATTGAATTGCATAACTACTATTTAACCATGTCCAAACAAAACCAATTTAAACCATTTAATCACAGCAAAGAAAACATTTTGAAACAATTTTGAAAACATTTTCACCCCAAGAAAACATTTAAAATGGGCTACGAGAAACTCACCTCAAGCTTCACAAATGCGCACAAAAATCCAAGCAATAATCTACACAACATAATTTAATGGGTTACACATGATCAAGGCTTTATGACCCTATTCAAGTAACCTTTCAAATGATGAATACTAATGTCTAAAATACACTTATAAACATCCTATTATGTTTCCCACACATTAACTAAACCTTAACATGTTTTACTCATTATTCCAATTTCTAGTTTATTGCATAAATTTAAGGTCACTTTACGAATTTTTATAAAATACTAAATGGCCTCTTTTGACTTCCAAATTCCTATCACATTAACTTCAATGTGTTTTAAACCTACTGGAATTTTTCTAACCTTGGTTATTAAGCTTTACTATTTTTCAAAAATTCGACAACACAAATTATCCCGAAAAATATCTGATCGCACACTTAAATGTTTGATTTTTCTAAAAGTACTTAGACACTTTTGAAAAATCTAAAAAATTACTAGAGTTACTAGACACCTAGAACTTACTCCAATAGAAACCTCATGATTAGCAAAAATGTTTTGATAGGGTTTTTGACCTCACGAACACAACATAAATTTGTCTTGAAAACTCAAATTCGATAACGAATCTTGTAAGAATATGTTGCCTGATTCTACTAACTTTCATTTCACGAAACCACATTTGTTGGAAAGTAGACTCTTTGTAGTTAATTTTAGATTCAAGAAAATCAATAAAACTCATATGTATGACCGAGTTATGACTCTCACAAGTTGACCTAAAATTCTGCCCATTTCAATTCTGAATTTAACAACAATTAACCCTAACCAAACGCATCCATTCGCTACTGATTACACTCTAAACAATAATTAATGATCATACTAACATGTTTACTGAATTTTTTATGAAACCCTAATTCCACCAATTAAAAAGTTACAATTAATTAGATTAAGAAAATATTAAATAAGGGTTATACGAAAAACCTTTTAACTTGAAAGTACACGATCTTAAACGCTAAATTTTCTTGAAAATCTTTGATGGTTTCCCCTTGTTACTTGTTGGCAGGTCGACACAAAGAGAGGAGAAGAGAGGAAAAAGTGGTTTAGGGTTTGAGGATTTTTATGGGGTATAAATACTTGTATAATTTAGATATTTGTTTCCTTATAGGATTAGAATTCTTAATAATTATTCCTTTTTTTCCTTTCCTTTTCCCTAGCCGATCCTAACACCCCTTTAATATTATTATTTTCAAATTTTTTATATTATTTGTTTACCCAAAACCTGATATTTATTTAAAGTCTAATTATACTTTAACTTGTTTACTTGAAACCTTTAATTAAATACACATTAACACTAAAAATAAAATATTTATTTCACTAACTATTTTTCCCAAATATTATTGTTACTCACTAATAAATAAAGTATCGAACCTTGATTACTTGAATAAACTTGAACGGAAACTCAACGATGCACATACGATAATTATTCCAACATAAATAAAATAACTGCAACCACTAGAAATCAATCATATTCATATGCATCATTTTCAATGAAATAAAATGACTACATCATCCATTTCTTGCATCGTTCACAGTATATTACTATGAATCTCATATGCACCTAATTTGAATCATATAACGGATAATCAAGCTAACATTATCGGTTAAACTAACCTGATCTGGTCACGGTTGTCACAGTATCCCCCATCTAAGGAAATTTCATCCCGAAATTTAACTAGTACTTCCATCCATAACTTGCTCAACGAACAAGTGCGGATACTTAACTTTTATGTAATCCTCACGTTCCCATGTAAACTCATAACCTCGTTTAGAATTCCAATGAACCTTAACGATTAGAATCTTGCTACGCTTCAATCTCTTAACCTCACGATCCATAACCTCTACAGGTTCCTCAACAAAACAAAGAGTATTGTCAACCTTAATTTACTCTAATGGCACATGTAAGTTTGCATCCGTCAAACACTTCTTTAAATTTGAAATGGAAATGTATCGTGTACACTACTCAATTCTTGAGGCAATCTTAAACGATAGGCTATAGGACCGATCCTCTTAAGAATCTCAAATGATCCTACATACCTTGGTGCTAACTTGTCCTTCTTGCCAAAATGCACTACACCTTTCCATGGTGACACTTTCAACAATAGTTGATCACCAACTTCAACCTCTAATGGCTTACGTCTATTATCAGCATACCTCTTTTGGAAATCTCTTGCCGCTTTGAGCCTTTCCTTAATCAATACCACTTCAGTAGTCTCTTATACCATTTTTTGGACCAATTAGTCGGCTCTCTCTGATTTCAACCAGGAGAACAGGTGACCTACACTTCCTTTCATATAATGCCTCAAATGGAGCACATCATATACTCGAGTGATAACTATTGTTATAGAAAAACTCAACTAAGGGAAGATGAGTATCCCAGCTACCTCCAAAGTCAATCACACATGCTCTCATCATATCTTCTAAAGTCTGAATAGTACACTCACTTGTCCATCAGTTTCATATCTAGCCGTGTTCCTAATGCCTTCTGCAACATCTGCCAAAACCACAAGGTAAATTATCCATCACGATCAGAGATGATTGACACAGGCACTCCATGCCTTGCTACTATCTCATCAATGTAAAGTCTTGCTAACTTCTCCATCTTGTAATCTTCACGTATTGCTAGAAAATGGGCTGGCATGGTCAGTCTGTCGACTATTACCTAATTCATGTCATACCCACTACTTGATCTTGGAAACTTTGTAATAAAATTCATAGTTATTCTATCCCATTTACATCTCGGCGCGCGGGGACTGGGGGTGTTATATTTACATATCCAACTGGTCCTCTGATGTTTCAGCTTCGTCTCTTGAACAAGAGTTAGACAATCGCTAACATAGGGAGTTATATCTCATTCTGAATTCCTTGCGTCCAACCCAATACATGTCTCTAAGGTCATAGTACGTCTTATCCGCTCCTGGATATACCGAGTACCTTAATGCACGAGCCTCGTCCATAATTAATGTCCTTACACTTCCTACCAATAGAACCCAAATTTGATTCATAAAGTACAAACCATCATCTTCGTTCTTTTTCATTTGTTGGTCCAGGCCACACAACATTTCTGTTGGCTCGTTCTCTACCTTGGATGCCTCACTTTGAGCAGTCAATATCTTATCCTTAACACTAGACCGGATAGTCATAGACATTGCTCGTACTCGTCTTGGTTTTACCCTTTCCTTCCTACTTAAGGCATCTGCTACTACATTTGCCTTGCCTTGGGTGATAACGAATCTCATAGTCGTAGTCACTAACAACCCAATCCATCGCCTCAGACGTATATTTAACTCCTACTTGGTCAAATATATGCTAAAGACTCTTATGATTCGTGTAGATAACACTTTTCGTCCCATACAAGTAATGCCTCCAAGTCTTAAGAGCAAAGACCACCGCACCCAACTTCAAATTATAGGTGGTATAGTTCTTCCCATAAATATTCAGTTGTCATGATGCATATGCAATCATCTTGCCTCTTTGCATAAGTACACATCAAAATCCTTGATTTGACGAGTCGCAGTAAACCACAAAGTCGTCTAGTCCGTCCGGCAATGACAATATCGGTGTATTACACAAATTGTCCTTTAATGTCTGAAAAGCCTCTTCTTGATCCGCGCCCCACTCGTACCTCTGATTCTTCTGTGCTAGTGAAGTAAGGGGTTTAGCAATCTTTGAAAAATTCGCGATGAAACATAGTAACCTGCCAATCCCAGAAATGGTCGTATCTTGGATGACGCCTTAGGTACTTTCCAAGTCTTCACTACTTCTATCTTACTAGGGTCCACGTAAACACCATTATTGTTAACTACGTGTCCGAGAAAATGTATTTCTTGTAGCCAAAATTCACACTTAGAAAACTTGACAACAACTTCTCCTTCTTGAGCAGCTCCAAAACTATATTCAAATAAACTTCGTGATCCTCCTTAGACTTCGAGTAGATCAAGATATCATCAATAAACACAATGATAAACTTGTCTAGATACGGCTTGCACACCCGGTTCATTAAGCCCATGAAAACCGCTGGTGCTTTGGTTAACCCAAAAGGCATAGCTGTAAACTCAAAGTGTCCATACCACGTCCTAAATGCGATCTTTAGAATATCTACTTCATGTAATCTTAGCTGATGATAACCAGAACGAAGATCTCTTTTAGAGAAATAACGCAAAACTTGTAACTGGTCGAACAAGTCGTCGATCATGGGGAGAGGATAATGGTTATTGATGGTCAACTTGTTCAATTCTCGGTAGTCTATGCACATCCGAAATGAACTGTCCTTCTTCTTGATGAACAACACAGGTACTCCCCACGAAGAGTGACTTGGTCGAATGAAACCCTTGTCTTGCAACTCTTGAAGTTGTTCTGACAACTCTTGCATCTGCGAAGGTGCTAGTCGATATAGAGACTTCGCAATCGGCGTCGCTCCAAGAACTAAGTATATGCGAAATTCTACTTGTCGTTGAGGTGGTAATCCCGATAAGTCCTCAGGAAACACCTTGGGGAAATCTTGTACGATTAATATGTCGCCTAACTTGGATCCGTTCAACTTTGTACCCTTTATCGATTTCAGACTCTCTTCATTTCGCTCTCTTTAAACCATGAGTATCTTACCGTTTTCCAAATGTATTCTAACTACCTTCTCATGGCAAACTATCTCAGCCTTATGTCTAGACAACCAAATCATTCCCATAATAATATCAAAACTTCCATGGCCAAAAGGTATCGAGTCTATAGTGAACAGGGAATCTCCTAGTTATTGTATGCAACCATGGATAAACTTATCAGTTTCTACCTTCTTACCATTAGCTACCTCTATCATATAACCAGGTCTTAAGGTACTAGGTTTCACATTTAATAAAGGCACAAATTCAGTGGAGATGAAACTATAATCAGCTTCAGAATCAAATAATATGGTAGCATACGAATATCGAATCAAAAGCTGGGAAACACATAAGGGATTTCACAAATGAAAATAGATGCGGATCAAATGCCATAAGAATTCTGTAAAAGAAAGGATAGAATATTTGTACCGATGGGAAACGCAAACGAAAGAATTAACAAGCATACAATGACGAAAGGAACACATAACGAATAACAATACGTATCAAGATTGATAATGAGAAAGATAGAATTCTTATACCAATAATCGACTCTACCCGAAATAACCAACTAAAGATTGTTTTTGTAAAATATCATTTAAAAGCAATATAAAAATCATTTTAAAGAAATCATTTTAAATATAAAAATTATCTTAAATATAATCTTTATAAAACTTATTTTAAACATGGTTTACAAAAAAAATAAAGAGATAGTTATATAAAAATGTATCACATCTTACTCGTATAAATCACTGTAAACGTAGTTTTCATAAAAATAAAGAGACAATCATATAAAAAATGGTATCACAACGTATTCATAAATGATTTAAAAAAATAGTTTTCCCCAAGCCTCATCAAAACGTAATTTAAAAGGATTTTCATAGTTCGTCATTAATATAAAATATGTAGCTCAAACAAAGGACATAGTAAAATCGAAAGGGATTGCAAAGTACCATAAGGACTATAACATAAATCTATTGTTTGAAGGCAAAAAAGAGTACAAGGAACCGTATAGTCAAAATAACAGTCAGACGAACACGTACAAGATAAATTCATGCAATGATTACGAACCAAATGAAGAACGTAAGGTCTCATCCGTAAAAGAACAAACATAGAGAAGCATCGATACTAACATTTCGCAAATGTGTTACAAAAACCAAAGGATGTGTAAAAGAAGGGAGTAAATATCCGCATTAACATGTTACGAACAAATAGTTCTTGAAAGAAAAATTAGATATTCATATGAGTAATCAATGCAAGGAAAGAACCAATGGAACGTACCAATAGCAAAAGGCAGCAGATCCGAACAACCAATATATATATATCAAGACGCTGATTGAGAAGGATAGAACATCCGTACAGACATGGTACGAACAAGGAATGCTAAAATAAGAGTTAGATATCCGAAATAATAATCGTGCAAACTAACAAACTCAATAATCATAATAGTAGTAACAAGAGGTATCCAAGATATTTGATCGTTAGGCAAAAAGGAAACTTGCTGAGTATGCAACTAAGTCCACCAAAATCGCACATTAGTTAAGAGAATAATTCCCTAACTATACAACTATCCTTATCATGAACGCACATATCATAACATCTTACACTACCACCTTACAAATAAACACCGATCAATGCAATCATGGTCACAAGTCTACGTGTGTGATGCCTTTATAATTATGTTGGTCACCCATAATTATAATTACATCCTTTCACACGTGTACTTACTTTTAAGACTACATATCTCAACGATAACGCACATATATATACATATACCACATTAAACATCTTATACGACTCCACAAAAACAATACTCCATCAAATCAATATTTATTTATATAAAGATAACATCAAAAACGACAGAAAGAAAATGAAGGTCTTGAAGTGCCTAAAAATACGTAATATCTGAAAGAAATCATCGATAGCAACGTGTCGTGGTAAAAGACGGGATAAACTTATGTTGGGCCTCGCTTAGGTTGGACTTTGCTTTCGCAAGAGTCACCCGACTCCGCGGGTCCAGGCCTGCTACGAGCATCCGACATGAGATCTAAGTCTGCCTCCTTCTCCGACTCTTCTAACTACCCTTCCTCCTTCGGTTCCTCGAGAGGCTCCTCCTAATTGGCTCCTCTTCTGAATATTCTACTATCGAATAATCCGTAGATCAAAATAAAACTCAGAGAAAAGCAAGAAAACAAAATGTCTAGATAGCTAAACACATAAATCCTATTATGCAGCTATATGAAGGACTCCTAGGTTATAGTCTAGGTAAAACCACCTACTTCTCTATAACATGGCTCTGATACCAATATGTCACACCCCGCCAAGGCAGAAATGCAAGGCGTAACGTGAATGGCATCGTCACAATACATTGATGTCACAATAGAGAATATCAAAAATGCATTTTCATTAAATAAATCAAATTATTATGATGACACCTGACACAAGAGGGGACTTGTATCGAGGTTAATCGTAACCATAACAATACATAGTCATATAAACGAAAATCCAAAGTAACAAAGTACCAAAAATGAAAGTATATCAAGTATGAAAATGTAAATGATAACTAGTAAGTCTTCGATGCAGGGAACCTATGGTCTCACTAGCCAAGCAATCTCAACCTCTTAAGCTTCTCTAACTTCACCTGAAAATGGATAATATCAAGTGTCAACATTACGTTGGTGAGCTTGTAGGTTTAAGCGTAAAACAAATATTAAGTTGTGAACATATAACAAAAGTTGGACAATCATACGGTTAATAGCATGCATCCTCAGTCTCATATCATAACAAATCATATCACAAAGTAGGCAGGCGTTACCCTTGATCTAACATCATAATAAGCTAGCATTGTATCCGTGTCCCAATTGTCAAGGTTCGATGGAACTCTAGGAGAGGTCCTGAGTTTACATAGGAACATAAAGACCAATTCCGAAAGAAATATCCGCATCTCTTCACAAAGACTGCACCGTCGTCAAGTGTCGCGTCTTAAGCCTTGAGGACAAGGCTCGTTTAACGGGGAAAGACTATAACACCCCGTGTTTTAGGTCACTGTATGACGTCATTTATTTCACTATTTATTTTTAGTCTTGTACGCGTTTGCTTTTAATTTCAATCGTTAAGTTAAATCGCGTAAACTAAAAATTATCATTCAACGTAAATGGGCATCAAAAAATTAAATGTTTACGTCAAGCAAGCGTTAGATAATTATTTAGACGATAATTATTAACTTTGCACATTTTATTTTTATTGGTTACGTAAAGTGTTTACGTTTCGCGATAAAATACGTTTAGGCATTCTCGGAACCACCAAAACTTTTTTACGCTTTAACAAATACCCATTATTATACCCAATACCCAAAGTTTTATAGAAATTCACCCATATTTATCATATAGGCCGAATTCTATGCCTTAGAAATAAACCAAACCATACCATCTACAAGTATTTACTTCTACAATATACCTTTACATCATTTAGCTTCAAGTATAACTAGATATTTATCAATAAAAGATCAAAGACTTTCCTAGCTTATTTCTCCCCCTAAAATTCAGTGCAAGAAGTGCTCCCAATGGGACAATAAGTACACAATCAACCAACTTGAGCTTTATACAACACAAGGCTTATTAAACCTAAGCATGACTAAGTTATCTTGACCATAATACTTCCTTAAAACCATCAATATGTTTTAGACTTTCTATAAGAAGTCTTGGACTAGTCAAAGTTGTATATAATGCAAGCAACTAGTAATAATACACACACACTTCATTTTACTCAAGAAAAACTTCACCATTTCTTTCTTTGTTGCTCTCCAACCCACGGCCAAAACACAAAACCCATATACAATCCATAGTTTTTATTTTACCAAGCATACAAGTATTCTTACATCATATCTAAGATATACCACGAAGGTTTGAAGGTTTAGTTTAGGGTGGGTTTACATGACATTAAGCAAAGAAAAAGCAAGATTAGGGTTTACTTGGAATTTTGGTTTTCTTGGTATTAGAAGCTTGGGTTAAATAGCTAAACAAGGGGTTAGATCATATTTTTCATCATTCTACATCATATTATGGTCATCTAGAAACCTTAATCTCTTTACATTTGTGATTTTATGCATATATGATGTTTATATAGTAATCACCATCTAATAAACTTATTTACTTGTAAAATGGATTTTTACACTTGAATGCGATTTGGTATACTTTTACATATGTTATATGGATGTTAATATCATATAGGAATGGAAATATAAGTATTGTACAAGTGTGGTTTATGTATAAAAAGTGTATATATAAACTAGTGGTTTAAAAAGTTACTTAATAAGTTTATAAGTAAAAGTGGTATAAGGACTTGTTAATCTTGTTATCTTGGATAATATTTGGACAAATCGTGGACTAAGGACCCTAAGTATGTAGGACATGTGGTATAAGTTGTTGTAGAGGACTTGTAACAAAGTTGCTAAACTAAAAAGTTATAAAAACTATTTTTAATCACATTTTAACAAAAACATCAAAAGTTTTTGTTTTAATTCAAAAATAAAAGCATTTATTTTATATTTTTATAAAATACTATATGTCACGAGGATTCCAACCATGTAAAGAACTTAATAATCCGATTTATAACGAAGAAGATACGGCATTTGCAAGATATACGATAATAAATGCGTTTATAAAAGAAATTGAGAAATCTGCAAATATGCTCCCTGTGGTTTCCCAAATTTGCAGATTTGCTCCCCAACTTCACGAAAGTGCAGGCGGCCTCCCCAAAACGAAACTTGTGTCGCATTCATGCTCCCTGGCAGGGAGCACGAGTGCAATGGAAGTTTCAATTCCCATTGCATTCGTGCTCCCTGGCAGGGAGCACGAGTGCAATGAAAGTTTCAAACTGGGGAGGCCACCTGCACTTTCGTGAAGTTGGGGAGTAAGTCTGCAATTTTTGCAAACCACATGGAGCATATTTGCACTTTTCTCTAAACAAAATTATAAAAATTTAAAAAAAAATTAAAAGATAAAAAAAACAAGAAAAACATAGGGGTATGAATGGCTTTTTAGATGAGGTATGTATAACTTACCCTTTGGTCTTTCCATATTGGGTACCCCTCTTGGCCCACAAAAGTACTCATGTTTTGTACTTTTTATTCAGTGTGTCACTTAGTATTCAGTATAACACAGTTTTTATCAGTTTCTGTTCCATAATTTTTGACAGTTTAATGTTTTGACTTGTTAAACTTTGTAATTTTTGTTCCGCACTTTCAGTTTCACAGTTTTATAATATAAACATAGAACCACTAAAAGTTCAAACAGAAGTAGTTTATTACTAGGGGATATTCATTTACATCATGAAAATGGTTTAAATATTAGGTCAAAACAAACCTTAAAACTTTCGCACGTTTAACGCGTGTAAATTTAAATATCCGATTAATATTCAATTTTTAAACCGAATATGGTATCAAAGTGAAGAAAATACCTCTTATTTTTTATAATTAAATCTGTTACAATCATGCATATTATTATGTGATGGGGATTTATTAGGGGGTTGACCCGACCCGATAAAGCCTTATAGGGTCGGCCGATCAGGTTTATTCGGGTCCAATTAGGCTTATCGGGTCAACCCAACAAACCCCGTAGGATGGTGCTTAATTATCGCCCAGCCCTTACCTCCCCTATTTATAAGCCCCTTGTTTTTTTTTCTCTCTTTATCCTTTTTTAGTGTTTTTTTTCCTCTTTTCTCTAAAAACACTTGTGGATCTTCTTAATTCATTTTTACTTGTTTAAAATCAGATATAAAAATAATAATTTGTTTATTGGTTCTTCAAAATTCATATACCTACCAAACAAACAAACAAACAGTCGATTTGAAGTCAAGATTGACTGATTTTCAGTTATTAAGGCGAAATCAAATAAGCTCATAAACCCACGTATAAGCCGAAACAAACTCCAGCTAAGAGACACCAATGCCTCCTAACTCTTCGTATTTTTTCCTGCAATGGCTGGTTGCCAGTGTAATAACTGAAACCACCTGTATTAATAACAGCGCGGTGTAGCCGACGGTGCTGATGACAAACCCTATATCAGCATGAGTACGGAACCTTATGCAACTCCTTGGCCAAGGCTGATGA